>JAJIZL010017422.1:1433707-1466232 GCA_023969395.1 Amblyomma maculatum
TTGAAGCAATGTCAACCAGAAAGCTTGCATCAATGTGAAAAACAACTGCTTACAAAAAACTGTCCTTACATTTACCTGTCGCGTACATTTAACTTACACTATGACAATAAATATGCACGAAGATTTCCCTCAGGAGGCTCGCAGCGTATTGTTTGCTAGTGACTATATTTTATTCTAAATCATTGTTCATGGAATTTTTGCCGCAGTCGCAGCTGCCCTCTGCCTACAATGGCCAAAGTTGAAATAACGATTTTAGTGCGCATTAGGAGTTGAGATACTTCCTTTAAAGTTTACTTCAAATTATCTTACAGTATTTACGCGTAAGGGCTACTATTCATGTCCAAGAAAGCTGTATTTGAGAAAATTTTGCGTACGCCGAAATGACATGAAACATTTTTGACAGGACTAGAAAATAGTACTGTGATTAGAAATACGACAGGGAACAAATTTTGAGCATTGATTTATTGATTACACCATATATGTTAGCCACAAGTGTGTTTCTTCTGCTTTCTAAATAGGTTTCCTCTATATGCATATTATCTAAAGGTCTTCATGATATATATTAGAGGTATGTCGACAATATACGCAATTATGTACAAAATTATTGTTCTTTCTCCTATTGTAAATCGCTGTATATGACTATTTTTAGCAACACAACAAAAGAAGAGGATAAATGAACCAATTTAGGACAAACAGTCTAGCTGCTTTATGAAATCTCTGTTTCAGTCTTAGATAAAACACCACCATAAATAAATAAAAAAGCACCAAAAGGGGCATGGATTATTTTAGAACAACAATTAAATTCCTTGCAGCGCCGCTGATTCATTCAGTAGTATTAAACTCTTGTGCACTGTAATTGGAAATGAATAGTTCAGAAAAGGCGTGAAGAAAAAAGTCTTAAAAGCGAGAGCCCATTTTGGTTGCCCTTAAGATCCATTCCCTCTGTCCAATGTATAAGTTTGCTTTTAATGCCGGAAGTGCTATATGTGGTGCTGTGTGTTTTTGCAGACACATTGGCCAAGTCAGGCGATCATTGCTATCACCTTTTGTCTCAACCTCTTGGCGGTAATTATGTGTGGTCTTAAGCAGAACAAACATACAAACAAACAATATTTAGAAATCAGTTTTAGTAAAGCTGAGATCTGGGTGAGTTCGTATGCATGCATACTGGAGAACAGCGCAATAAAAGCGGGACAAGGACGCTTGTTTCGTCTTTATCCCGCCTTTATTGCGCTGCTCTCCGGAATGAATATTCATAAATTTGGTTTCGAACTAAAGTAGACAAATAAAATATTGAAATTTGAGCGGCTAGGAAGAGTATCTAGAAATATTAAACGACCATATGAAAGGAACAGGTGAAAATACACAACAGTGAAGTCATCATTTGCGAAATAGGTAAATATCCCCAGTATATCGTGTAGTTATGGCTGCGAGTATTGGCGCAACTGGGCTGGTCCAAATGTAGTAAAATATTTTTGAAGGGTAAACACCTATGAAAAAGTGGATTAGATGAGCACAAGGACAATATCTTGGTTGCATGTTTCGTTCTTGTTATATATATCAACTTATTATTCTACAGAGATAACGGCATTGTATTCGCCTACTACCGCTATGCAATGCAAGGGTGGATGCGGAGCTACAGGGCCAACATCTATATTGTTGCGACAATTTCAGTAACATTTAGAGATGGCATTTCTTCTTCATATTTGAGTGTATTCTCAGTTTCATCATCTCAGCACAAAGAGAAAAAAAAATGTTGTAGCTGCCATTATGAGTAATCAAGCGTATCAGCATAGGAAACCTATCATTTCAAAAATCGTGATATCTGCCAACCATTTTTGCTTAGATAACTTCTAGGAATTTCACTTTGCAGGATACTGTTAATTGCAGATTGTTTATCATATTTTCAATAGTCTGAGGACTTTAATCACGAACTCAATTTTTTCTGGTGTCATTATATTCCACATATTTGATATTTTCTCCTCCTCGGAGAATAATTAGGAATTGGAAAAGTACCTTATCTTGTCAACCAAATGTTAGTCAAGAAACCACCTTGAAAGCAGTTTTAGCCGAAAGAGTTTGTAACTGGTAGTTTTCCTAATGGTTGTGCTGCTGCAAAAAGTGCGAATTGAAAAAAATGAGTTCAAAGATTTTATAACGCGTTACAAAACAATAGGGCCTAAATTAATAACGCAATGGGCTTCGTGCATACTGTGTGCCATCCTTTTCAGCACGACACTGCTCTGAGGCGATTGCTTCGAATAGCTTCTTTTTTCCTGCTTCAAAGCTGTCCATCGTCTTCGTATTCGCTCTTCTTGAAATGATGCCAATAACGAAGCATGGTTGACTGCCTTATGACGTTATGCGTACCCAATTTGCAACAAACAAGAGTAGAGAATGTACTCAAGTTAAAGAAAACCTAAAGATATAGGTTTTTCACTCAAATCAAAACGCCATTAAAAATTAAGATTCTAAACACGAAATTTACTTACAGCTTTACACGACCGCGGTACTGAGCTTCTCGGGGATGCCTGTCTCTATGGCACCCCGCGGCAATCTGCATGTTTGCTTCGCTGCGTACATTGAGTTACGTCGAAGCCTCTCACCGGGCGCCCTCCTCTCCATGCGGTCTCTCCTGGTTTTCGCTTCTTTTCTATTTCGGCAAGCACCGTAGTGCGGCCAGTTCAGGCAATGTTTCGGCTGTTGCGCAGGGACCCTCTTTTCAGCCCTTCCGGGCACGGCCCTTTCGTGAGAGCGGCAAGATGTCATTTGTCCTCTCTGAGTCACACGCTTAGCGACATTCGTCGTTCCTCTAATGCTGCTCCCAGTCTCGCGGGTGTAGGCCTGTAAATTCTCTAGCCAATCCGAACCATTCAATCGCACAACGCGTATGCCAATGCACTGCGCACTTTAACGTCCACTTAGCGAAACGTACCCGTGAATACACACTTGCCGCTCGTTTTGAGTCCGCGCTTCAGGACGCGTTAACCACGCACGAAATTACCTTCTGCTAATGGGACCAAGGAAACAACACTTATTAAGGATACGCCAGGTTGCTGTGCATTAGACAGAATAATTGAAGAGTGACAATATTAAGTTGTTATTACTAGGCATCAGATGTAGTGTAAACATTACCACACGAACTCTTTGCAGTGTACTTCGAATATGCCTCATTGCTCCATACGATATGTGCTCACTTTATTTTAGCTTGAGGTAGGGAAAACAAAATGTGCCCACAACACTAATGTTTCGCTGGGATTCGAGCAATTCTAATTAGAAAGAAGGCAACAGAGCATAGTAGAAAATAAAAGCCACTGAATTTTTGTGAAGGTGAAAATAAAAGAAATTTATGGCGACTTAACTGGCTAAGCCAGCATATGTGTAGCGAGAGCTACCAAAATGATTCGTCACGAAGACCGACTAGAATGGTCTTGTCGCCGATGCACTGGCTGCAAACCATATGACATGATCGGCGATTCGGCGCGTCTTCTTGGCGTCTTTCGAATCTTGCTCCATTTGACCTGGCTCTTCTCGTTCTCCTCCCCCTTCTCTCTTTTCCTGTTTTCTCCTTCTTCCCTTTTTCTGTTTTCTCTTCCTTATTGGCACCTTATTGGCACCTTCCGATTCATATTGCTCCATTTGATGATGATGATGATGACCTGAAACAAAATGGCACATACCCACGGCGGGGAGCATCTAGCTGCCATGGTTACTAGCTAGTAGTGACAAGCGACGCTTACCCGAAATGTGCCGCTGAGTAGTCTAAAGTTTTCGCTACAATACAATGCAGCGAATAAAGCAGGAAAGAGACAAGAAATTAGATTTCTCTCTGGGAGCCCAGGATTTCTAAACCTCTTTTTTTTCTGCCCTCCTCCTTCGCACTCCTGCTCCCTGCCTTCAGTTCTCAATGTCGCTGATGATGCCGAAGGTTCTGTCTTACTGTGAACAATTTGCCTACTTCTTTACTACTTTTTTAGCTATTTGAACAGGTGATCAGTGCCGTGACGGTTGCGGTAGTGTGTGGCCTCTGTCAAAACACATTATTCTGACGATACATGCAAACATGTGCTCTTGCACTGCACATGTTACGTCTTGCAAGTTCGATGTATTCCGACAGTGTTGTGTTGGAATTATTATGCATTGCAGTGCTCACCATGTGGAAGTATGCTAGCCAACTGAATTGCCGTCGCAAGAGTGACTTCAGAAGGCAATTCAGAATGTTTGAAGGGGTCTGGTTTATCTTTCTAGTCTTCATCATGTGCCTTAGTGGTTTAAAAACCCTTACTTTTTGCTGTCTGTTTTATTTTTCCATTTTTCCTAAGCTTTCGTGTTAGCATCTTTATTTGAGATGTCACTTTGAAGGGCAAAGGCCTTAAGTGGGCCGCTTTGGCGCCCATATTATATGCTCTTTGTTATAAAATTTATTCGCTGCCCCCCCAAAAAATGTACATTGTCACTGCGCACTGACGGCTCATGAAATATACAGATTTGTAGGAATTCTTGGGGGGTATGTGTTATGGACTGACATTTTTCGAAAGCACTGAAACAACATGGACAGAGAAGAAACAGACAGAAACAAGCGCTTGTCCCTGTCTGTTTCTTCTGCGTCCAAGTTATTTTGGCACTTTTGAAAATTGACAAACCCGCCTCACCTAGCTTGATCCGCCACCCTTATGTATTATGGAGCTTCTCAAGCTTTAAATGGGTATTACTCTTTCCCTTTCTTCTGCCAGATTTTACTTAATGTATTTGCACATTCTACCACTTATTTTGTGGTTTTATAAAAGTTCTGTAATCGGTAGCTTTTCTTCCTCCCCTGTCTCTGACTCTTTCGCTGCCTGATACTGCGTTGTACCAAATGTAATTATTTCATTTTTTTCTCTATTATTTCTCTATTATATATTTCAATATATTTATGATCCCTGGAGTCGTGCTGTTTCTTTCTTGAGTAGTTGCATAACAGGCTTCCTAGTTAGTCGGGTATTCAGAAAGGTTTAATGTTTAAACCCCACTATTTTTTTTTTTTTTTACGCTTTTTAGAAGTCAACAAAAGCCCTCCCTATTTTGCATTCTTTCTGATCCGTCTGGACAATTCTAGTACTCTTAGACTCAGCATCCTTGATTGTAAAATGCAAGGCTTTCCTGCTTTCCGTGTTATATACAAGTTGCATTTTCTGGAGTCGGATAGACAGTGAGTGTTTTATGTTTCACCTACAAGGCTAATTTTCTCATTTATTCTAATATTTTCATTTATTTTCCTTCCAGTTCAGTAATAACATGAACAGTAGAAATATCTGCAATGCCTTTATGAAATATTGACTGTTATTCTACATGCTTTATTAATAGCATTGACCATTCTTTTGTGTTTGATTTATTTTTGTTTCAGTCCTTGTTTTCACCATACCAACCAGCGAGGCTGGTTGAATGTTATTTTTTTTCCACTTGTGTTAGATATAGCTGCTTAAGTCGTTCTCCTGGTGTGCCTTTGAATGAATAGGCTGAGATGAGCATTTTGAGCTTTTTTTTCTATTCACTGAATCTTGCCTTCATTTTAATATTCCTCATAATTTATAGTGCTAAACGATTGAAATGTTTACAGTATTCTTGTTTAGTTGCACGTATGTAGAAGAGCGAAACACCGCACAGGCAAGTTTGTGAGAGCGTTGCCTTTATATTTTTTACACAGAGGAAAAATGGCGCCTGTGATACAGAAGAAGATGAAAGCCGTTCCTTACGTTCCCCAGGCACTATGTAGTATTGTATTTTGAAACTTGTTTCACAGTTTTCCTATAGGATAGATTGCCCCAAAATGTATCCGAGCAAACTCACCTTCATCACCGTTTATATCGCTTAATCATGCCCGTGGTAAAGCAGGAAATGGTGATAGTGTGGTGCAATCTAAAGACACAATGTCGTCCCTGACTCTTAGCGCCGCTAGCAAAGACTCAGGAAGCGCATCTGACAGATGTTATGATTCTATGTTAGTGAGGTACCATTCTATCTAATTCTGCGACTTTGATGCACTAGAATAGCTGCGTAAGTGTGTGGCTGGGAGTATATCGGATTGAAAATATTGAAGGTGTCGTCTCAGGTTCTACTCTTCGTAAGGGGCGCAAATTCGCACCAAATAAGATGCGTTTCCGAAAGGTTCAATTCGAAAAGGACACAGGCAAAACAGTCCTACGAAGGAACAGCAGGGCTATAAACTTTGCCATTCTTGTTTGATGACTGAATGCACATGTGGAAGTAGGTGTCGTAGCGGTATGTTTTGATTCCCATCCACTCTCGCAAAGACATTTTAAACGTTTTTTTCATTTTTCTTTCTTCTGTTGTTTTCTTGCTTTTGTTTCTTTTTTTTTCATTGTAATCTTTAATTGGAGCATATAGTTATTCTGGTGATCTACTCACACCCATCTTTTCAAGTTTTAGAGCTGGCTGACAAGCAACATATACTTTTTACATTTCTCCTTGTGGTTAAAAGTAAAGCTCTTGTGCGTGATTCCTAGAGAAGAAAAAAAAAAGATTCCGTCAATATAAACACTGCGCTGGTCTATCGGGATGGCTCAAAGCTACCGTGGCTCAGAGGACGCATACTCATCAACCTTTTGAAAACAGTGACGCAGTACCTCGGTTGATAAAATTATTTTCAGACGTACATTCTCGCCGTCTCTTGCAAAAAAAAAAAAAGACTTGTTTGAAGCATAAATGTTCGTCGCACGAATAGGCTCTATACTTTTCAAAATATAGGTTTTTCATCATTTTCATCCTTTCAAGTGACGCCCTTCTAATATGGTTTTAAACAAGGTGATCGAAATTATATTCGATGAATTGTTTGAGTTTCTCCTTTAAGCTCTAATAATTACATCTAGGTCATGACATAGATTATTCTATGTAGGCACTGATATGCTTTGCTTGTAATTTTCAGGGGTCATAATACAGTGCATGCACTAGACGAGCGAAGATTACAATATTTTCGGCATCATCAAAAGAGGCACCTTTTATAATACAAATAACAGATGCGCGACATTCATTGTAATTAGAGAGCACGACATTCATACTTTGAAATGAAGACTTAATTGAAGAAAAACCGCCGGCAATACAATGTTTAACTTTTTGTCAGCCTATTCTTGAAATGATGCTAATAACGAAGCATGGCTGACTGCATTATGAAGTTATGGCGTACTCACTTTGCAACAAACAAGAGTAGGGAATGTACTCAAGTTGAAGGAAACATAAATGTATAAGTTTTGCTCTCTCAAATCAAAACGCCCTTAAAAATTAAGATTCTAAACACGAATTTGGCAGTCTGGAACACAAGTAGGAATTAAATTGTTGCAATCCAAGATGAGTAATACTTTGTGTCTGTGTATTCTTCCGGATGTAAACTGCTTCCACTTTAGACTATACGCGTAGTGCTGCGGCAGTGAATCGCGCATTTGTGCAAGGTACCATGCGGAGCTATAAGGCTCTCTGATCGACCGAGTGGTGTGAACGTGTCGGCTTGGCTTAGATCTAAAGTGTCTGAATTTCTGGTTCCACGTAGGTCCAATTGCTGTCTCAGCCTTTTTTTTTTCAAATCCCCTGGCCGAGTTGACAGCTGCCGCTATGTCACGTACTGTGTCATCCCCCAACCAAGCTCTCATATCAGAACATGGTCATGCCATCTACCAAATGCCACTTGAGATAGGTATGGCTATGATTGTGTTTACATGTGCAGTTCCCATTATTCATCCGCGTATCTCTGGTAACGTTGCTAAATTTCCGCCTTTATGTACTCTTTATGCACCGAAACGAATATAGAAAACGGAAAGGGGAAAAATACAAAGCAAATTGACAAATCCGCATACAGTAGCATAGTGCACTGCTGTGGGAGGAGTGAAGTGTGACAGTTTTAAATTCAAAAGTCGAAAACGCAACCAGTAGGGCCGCTGAGTGTTGAGGGTAATTATTATGGCACACGGCACACTATTGAAAAGCTTTTTCAATATTACTTGTATCCACATTCCTTAAAATAGAATTTCTTTAAGCACTAGAACGTCCGGTTGTCTGAAATGCGTGTATACAGTCCCGTATTTCGATATTTTCTGGTGCATAATGTAGTACGGCTAGTGCACTAGTATACGCTTATTAGTTCAGTACCATTCAGAGCCCCTGACGACTATTAAACAAGCAGTTTCACTGCCGTTCTAACCAAATTCAGTCGTTCTAAACATTGCCCAGCAATCTGGGTTGAAGACTGTACAGTGAAAAAATGTGGAGAATCATCGCATTAACTTAATTTTTTCGTTTCCCAGGCTTTGCTCAATGCAGAACCAACTAGATCATTAAGGTAAATGAACTGAGACTAGTACAATCACTTGCTCTGCCTAAAGAAATCTTCATGCACCGCTGTTGTATTTTGTCACTACTTCATTGTGTTGTTTGTCCCGCGTGTACTTGTTACATGTGCTGTAATTACCATGAGCTACTTTGTCAGTGTGCCATCTTTATGTGTTCTGTGTGGACGCATGCTGTTAAGCGCGCGCTGGAGATGCCCTGTGATGGTTCTATTATTTATATAATTACCCCATATAGAGCTTAACTTTTCCATATAGTTTCGTTATCACTGTTAGCTCCGTGAGCACTTAAATCAAATGCGACATGCGCGCCAGGCCGCAGCGTGGTAATCCAGAATTGGTACGCGGCGTAGTTTTTGCACTCGGTGCAAAGACTGTATCGGTTCAACATGTAACTTCGTTCAGGTACTTATGTATCCTAAAAATGAACAATGGTAACTGCTGTGTGGTTTAATAAGTGGTATTGGATATCGCCGGGAACCTAGAAAATGAGAGCAACAATGGCTGTAATGTCCAATTTTGGCTCGACAGTCGTAAAAAGTAAGCTCGTGTTACGTGCTTTCTAATTTTTATCACAGATGTGATTTTGTGGTTATAAAGAACTGTAAAATGCAACGTTTCTTTAGGTGTCTCTACATATGGCAGAAATAAGACCGTGAAATCTGTTTTTATACCGCGTGCTGTTTTTCATATATAGCCTGTAGCAGACAGCGCTGCTATTTCAATTCTGTATTCAATCACAACTTTCCTCATGTGGCAGACGTGATTGGGTTAAAAAAAAATGAAGGATTTTAGCCATGTTTGCTCCTCGAAGAAAAACTTGTCAGCTGAATGAACACCGGGAACTTCGATGCGTTTGAAAATAGATGGGGCTTGCGGACGCGTTCGGACTTTCTTCTGCGCCATCGTTTGCAGCGGGGCATGCGCAGTTTGGTTTGGTTAGTTTGTAATGCCCTTTTAGAATTGCTTTTAAAGTAGATCATTGCGTGTTCTCTGGTCTCAAAGGTCGCACTACTCAGCCAGTGTAGCACGCTGCAGTATACCTGGCTCCAGGAGAGTCGTGTGCGATTTCAAGAAACACTAGCTCATAGAGAGCCGTTTAACGGTATGTCTGGCTTCTCAACAGGCGTCTATCGTGCCGCGTTAGAAAAACAGTTTCAAAATGACACTGAGAGCACGAGCGTTTCTTAAACGAACAATACGCCTAAATAACTGAACGCTGCTGAAAGTGCATGGATATCGCTTGTCTACATACTAAGACCAGCGTGCGTGAATGCAAAGTGTTGTTGAAGCGTCGAGATGAAACTCAACGCAAAGTTTATTAAGCTCTTCGCCGACTGCCGAGCACACGCGTAGCTACCGCCGCCACCAACATTTTCCTCTCTTTGCAGGCGAACGTCAGCCCCTTAAGGAGTTTCATTAGGAAGCCCTCTTCCTATCGGGCTGGAGTCACCACACCGTGACACCGACGAATAAAAGACGAGACCATTGTATGTGTCTCTCTTCGGTAATCATAAGCCACCATAAATAGGATGTTCTTGGTTAGCTTCATTTTCCACGAGTTGAGCGTAGTGCATTACTTTATCAGCGGCTTTGCATGCCTAAGCATGACATGCATAACCGCGTTTTCTGAAAACAAAAGTTTGATGGTCACAGGTAATCCCATTCCTGGTTGTCTTGGTTTCCTGGGTTCTTGGTTTCCGCAATATATTCTTTTTGCAGTGTTCGCAACAAAGCGGCATTGTTCGGTGACTGGCACTTTGTGAAGGAGGCCGTAAATATATAGTCTCACAGTTCCGCATTCAGGCTACCTTGAGCCACGGAAAAATGGGAGACCCGTTCATATCGCACTTTAGTATTCTTGCTACAGAGTAAGGCCGGTGATTCCTTGCTTTTAGGAGCCGTATGACTACGACTAGAATTCCGGTATAACATTCTACCTTAGATGGTAGGTGTGCGGTGTGCATCGCTGTTACCATTTTGTTTTCCCTATCCCAGACACTTTCTACGGCTACCTAAAGCGAATTGTTCTCTCGTTTTCGCCATATACCTTGGTAGACCACCAGGCAAGTTAGGAGCTAAAAATTTCAGTTTTCAGTATATTTATGCGCCAGTTTTTTATGTTTGCATAATGTTTTTTTTGCATTTGAGAAATGCGTGTGCATTTTTTTCTTCTGTCTTTATGGATTCGAACATAAATTCTTGATGCTATTAGAAGTATAGAGATCGGCGGGCTGAAGGCTGAAGAGTGTTTAAAAGAAACGCGTGTTTTTTGGTCACTTGAGGTTCCATCTTCAGATTTATTTTATCATTTCATTACGGGAAAACTAACCACGGCCTCCAGTAACACCAGGTGATATTTACATATGTTATAGAAACGTCTGCGCGAAAAACGACTGAGCGTAGTATGTGTGGTGAGTGTCTACCTGAGTCGCAGCAAATGGAGAATATTTCATTACATTGTCTACAACTGGCCTAATTGGCTAGCGTGCGATGATTTCATACGCACAAAGAGTTACGACAGAAAATATACTCCTCTGCTCGCTGCAAAGGCTGTGAGAGCTGGCTTCTCTGGTAATATTTATTCAAGCTAGCACAATGATTCAGAGTGATTTAAAAGTTTTTTGTGTACACAGCGGTCGGTCATTTGTTTGGTCACTTGAGTGCCGTTCCCGTGAAGACGTGTTCGACGGTCGCATTTCGATGGAGAAAAAAATGGACGTGACCAGTGTAGTGCGATATCAGACCACGTTAAAGATCAGCAAGTTGTTTAAAATGTTTGAGCACACCACTACGGCGCATAGCTCATAGCCGCTTATATTTTGGGACTTTGATCCTTATAGGCTGTACGAAACTTAATTATTATGCTCAACCTAGCACCCATTTGTTGCTTTCCTGTGGCGTGTGCGATAATGTCCATACTGAATTCAAACAGATGCATCGTATGACGGCATGCAGGCGAAAAAGTTTTCTATGCACGAAATTATTCATGCACAAAATGAAACAATCTATATACAGTGCTTTTCATCCGCAGATCTTCAATGAATGTCGTCATGCTAACAAGAGACCTATGCTGTCTTGTCTGTAACTAGCATAATGCACTGTTTATTAACTAACCTGTTAATATCTCTTATGCAACATCGAAGTTAATTTTCCCTTGACGACCTTCATTGAAACACAAGACCAGCTCTCACGCGCTGTGACAGCTACTTCTGTCATTCTTTATAGCGCTTAAAGGACGCAATTTAGCACTACCCTTTTAATCGCGGCCGCAAAGGTGTCGTAACACCATAGGTCCACATGACACTACGTTTCTCAGCTGTAAATGACGGTGGTAATAGGGGGCGAGAACATATTCGCTAGTCACATGATTAATAAAATAAACTAACTAAACCTTAGTTGCTGTCAAACGTGTATAGCCAAGGCCACCAAGGCACCACTTGTTACTACTGTTATTAAAGGAAATATTAATTTTAGTGCTCCTATTTCGCTGAGGCAGGCTGTACACAATTAAACCACTCTAAACGATAGCAGTTTAGAGGAAGTGCGCAAAGCCTCATATTCATCTCTTCGATGCAGACGAGATTAGAACTCTACATGTACCATATGCAGATTTCTTTACAGCTTATTAGCGGATGAAATGTATTTTTAAGCCAACGCATTATAAAACAAGAATAATAATATACCTTTCCTGATATGAAAAGTAAAAGAAATTTCTCGAAGAAGATGTCAGCGAATATTTTCGGCGTCAGTCCCTTGAGGAAATGAAAGTAAGACACAGCACAGTCGTAAGGGTTTCTGGCAACGTAGATGTATCTTGCATAGGCCACTGGCGGGAATGCTTTAAGTGGAAGATGCGTCATAATGGCACCTATTCTTGATGGGCTCTCCGCAACTCCAGCTCCGGTCGTCTCAAGGAAGGGGCATATGCGGCTGAATTGCGCGATGTCGGACGCAGGCTTTCCGCGGGTCAGGATGTTCCAGATAATGCACTGCATCCAGTTGGTGCCACATTTGGGCTATGTCACAGTGATGATGTCTCCGTCCTTTGGCTTGTAATTGATTGCTGAGCGAACAAACTTGTGTATCCACTCACCATCGACATATTTGTAGAGTGACTCGTCCTTTGTGTCTTTTTTCCGGCCCCCTAAATACTGTTAATAATAAGAATTTGCAAAGAATAAATGAGCAGCAACTTCTACCAGCGAAAAACACAAGCATTGTCTAAAATGAAATGTCTCGACCGAAGATAGTGGGGCCTGCTGGTAGCATGGGATGCAGACAGCGTGGTCTAGCACCGCCATATAAGAAAAGACGTTTATGGCTGGCCAAAAAAGGGTCTATTACAAAATTTACCCGACAGCATTATCTTGGTTATTCATTCTCGTGAGATTTCTTAAATCATGTTCCGTCTTATTTGGTTATACCAAGCCAAGGTTTATATTGCTTAAATTATAAGACACGAAATTATTCGAAAACAAAAGCGTGCTTTTAGTTTTCTGGTATGCTATGCCACGACGGAATAATCAAGCCTGTTTAGCATAGCTTAAGCTATTGTAACGTCCAACTTGCACTGCCATTTTTTCTATATATAGACTGTGCAAGAGTGATTTTTTGAATTGAAGGTGCGGCAGCGCTGTCAAAAAGGAGTTAGGAGGCATCACAAATAAATTATTGAACTTTTGTTTTACTAGTTCGTGCACTTGAACTTGTTGCATAGTTTTCCTCCCCCTGATCTCGATGATTGAAATTCAGCAAGACAAACCACCAGACAAATCACCAGGTAAGCAGTGGCCTTTCTATATGTGCATCGCATGGCGCGTAATCTCAGGAATGTGGCTCGGCGTGTCAGTGTTGACGTGGTATGCTCAGCAACCCTAAATCTTCAATGCATGTATGCCGAGATAGGGGAATATATACAGTAAAACAAAATATAGGGTTCAGTGTGGCACGGATAAAAATTTGTGGGTTTTATGCGGTCCGTGGTGTATCAAGTTCCTCTTACGTGCCAAAAGGTGTATATCTGACAAACCTGGCGGTGTATAAATATTCGCCAGAATGAACATCAGAAGACATCATCAGATGTGTAAAAACACTGAAATGAGTTCGGAATGAAAGAAAAAGAGAATAATTTAGGCCGAGTTTTGAGAAATCCTTGGTACTGCACAAGCATCGCGATTAGCACACAAGGGAGAATATGGAAGCTTTCCTCATCAACAGACAAATAAGCACATGCATCAGTCAGCACCCACTACGTTGCATAATTCTATGATCTGGTTCTCAGACAACATCTGATGTGCCTTAGGTCATGCAGATAGCCTCCTATATAGTGTCATCTTACGTTGATTACCTGCGTTTCTAGGCGTTTCTAAGATACCTGCGTTTCTAGGATATGCGCTGCGTTTCTAGGCGTTGTATATATGTGTCTTCCTTCTGAATAAATTCTAGTTTCGAGGCAGCGCTTGTGATGTGTACTTCCTCGTTGGTTGTCTCTGTTCGCGCTGTATATTTCTCCAAGATGAACTGTTAAACTCCCTTTTGTCATAGCTTGAAATATTAAGATGTTTCTGGGACTGAAGCATCGCTCTCTGTGGGCAGAGCACTATTTCATTTGGATCGGCGAATGCCTTCTCGCTACTGTGCGAACAAACGATTTTTGCACTCTACAAAAATTAGAATGCAAGAAAATATAATGCAGCAAACGCCCTTGAATGAATATATCAAATCAATGTTGCACAGGATAAGCTATAGTGTTGTTTCTAAGCAATAAATATGGAAATAACAGCGCTTCCAGATGGGGTCGGAAAAGGCACACACACTCACACAACTATATCCTAGTCTGCAAGCGCTATGACTGCAATATCGCCGGCCATAATTCACTCTCCTGCAATCTACCCTGGTGGTCCATATTTGATTTGTGGGGTTTAACGTCCTAAAACGTCACAGGTCATGAGGGACACCATAGTGGAGGGTTCCGGAAATTTAGATCACCTGGGGCTCTTTAAAATGCACTGACATTGACAGTGCACGAGTGGCCGGGTTTTCACTTTCATCGGAAGATTGTCAACGCGGTCGGGATTAAAACCCCACCCTTGGAACCTGTACTTAAGAGCCCTAAGCGTGCCTAGCCAGCACAGCGGGGTGCAGCTAAAACAATATCTAACGGGGACGAGTACACGGAGCCAAGATACTTTTTGCAATAAGAATTCGGTACCCCAACGCAATTTTGATGTTATATTATGTCTCTTTATGAAGAGGTCTCAGAATATACCAAAATTTCTTCGTAAACATGGGTAATGAGCACGTTAGGCTCTTCATGTTTTCGTTTGCAGGCCCAGAGAGTTTAGGGAATGCGCTTATGATAACTCTTATCCTAAGTTAACTACTCGGCTACTGAATTGTAAATTCGTAAATGCAGGCACTTCGATGACGTTCATACCTTGCCACCTACTATTCAACTTGTGGCGAACCTGAAATACGCCATGGCTAGGCCATGGCGCTGCTAGCTAAATGCAACCAACTGTAGCCGATCGAAGTAGACCGGCTACTGGAGAAAGGGCCGGCTCATAAAAAAACATCAGTTGGCCCCTAGACTCCAATCTTCAACCTCGTCCCTGCGTTCCTTGCTCATGTCAACAAAATCTTAAGCATTGTTTTGGATCAAGAGAAAGCATTCTGATTAAAAGCTCTCAATAGTTAATAGCGCTTATTTGAGTACCTTGCACGTTCGTGTTACCACTCACTCCTGTAAATTCGAATTGTAGTCACAAAAATAACATGATCTCATTTTCGTTTACTCTAGCTGTAATGATGAGGAAGGGTTTTACGTAGTAGGTATTTTTGAAACTCAATTTCATGGCTTCACACATTCGTTCAAAGATACCGTTCATGATGACAATAATATCGCATGATGCACAGTTTCTTTTTTATCCCATTAGGGAATCCACAAAATAAAACTCCGTCGCTAATGGTTGATTCTTGGTAGCGTAAATATTAGGAGACTCAAGGACACTGAGAAATCGGGGATTTTGTGAATCTGTAACAAAGAGCACATTACTGGGAACGATGGTAAAATAATAACTCTACCCTTCTTAACATTTTCTGCGCAGACGCCTTCTTATTTTTATGCAATGCGGGGAAAGTAAGAAACTTGCTAAAATGCAAGTACTTTTCGCGTTTGGTGCGAGCAAGGTTGTAAGGATCGATTATTAATCGTGACATAAGGAGATTGAAGGGAATCAATTTTACTGGCAGTTACATGTTTGTCTTTGTTTCTCGAAAAAAAAGTGCTAAAAACAGTGCTGAAACAATGGAACATTTGTATTGTAGGCGCCGATTCTAAATATCATTTCTATACATTGTTTTGCGAAACCCCTCCTATTTCGATAACACCGCAGATGGCCGAAGCATGGCAAGGTTATGCGACCTATTTCTTTCAATGCGCATTTTTTTCAGAGTACCTCTCATTTAAACTTAAACAGTTGACTATTATGTTTGCATTCGCTCACGCACATAGTTCCAAAGGCTTTGGAAAGAATCAGCACCAAAATACTGTGAGCTCACCTCAGTATTCTTGGTTTTGAATCACAAAACCTGCACGTCTAGTGACCACTGTGTTCACGCTCAAGCCATCTATGCTCTAAAGGAACCTAAAGTTTATAAGTGAAGAAAAGTAGGGCAGCTGCATTTTATGGCGACAGCGTCCTCATTCCTTTGGTAATGATGGTCTGTTTGTTGTGTATACAATGTTGTTCTTTGTCTGAGCTATCTCAAAATGAGAAGGCTGAAGATGTTGCAATCGAGGTCAGTGGCGCCTACTGATAACACTTTCAGAGTATACATGAAGATGATTTACGACAGATAAGTAGAACTCTTGAGGTAACACTTTTAGCACAGCATAAACCCTGATATTTTTCCTCGGCCTCGTTTAGCTGTTCTAGCGGCTTTTACCCATGAACCCTTTCGAGGATCTTTTGGAAGAAGGCAGCAGAGCAGGTAACAAAACAAAACAAAAAAAGCGCATACAAGCACAAGGACAACGCAGCGTTGCCCATGTGTTTGTGTGTGCTTCTTGTTTGTTTGTGTTTGTGCGTGACCAAATAGTTCAACGTTCAACTTTATTATTGTTCTTTTCGAGGATGTTTTATGCGCAAACAGAGCAATGCACTCCAGTGCATTGGATATTAAGACAGGTCATGAGGTTATTGTTGGAATTTTATCCATTTCCTTCAACAAGCAATATATAAGTTTATTTTACCTTCAAATTTAGAAGCGCTTTCAATTTATGTTTCAGCAAAACATAAGCTGCAAAAATACATTAAAAGTTGTTTTCACTAAAATTCCCATATCGATTATATTTTATGGTCTGATTTTACCTTGTATGGTGGGGACGTCTTGAATGCGACAAGGAGCTGCATCCCGGGCGGACCTTGAGCAGTGAATTTGCTCGTAGGGGGAAGTAGGGTATCAGGTGCGAACGTGAGAGGCAACGTACCGCCTGATAAGAAGTCTTATTGACCGAGTTTAAAGTAATTACTTGTACTTCTCGTTATCAGCTATCGGTTACCTAAGTCTACGCTGAAAAAGGCTGAAAATAATAGCGAGTATAATTTTTTTTTTCAAAGTTAGCAAGAAAGTCTGAACCAGATATTACACTTAATAATTGATATTGTGCAATAACTAAAAAAATCTCAAACCTGAATGCGTTAAGAGTACACATTAATTCTAAAACCTTTCAACATATGCGACACAGTCGTATTGCGATAACATTCACAAACAGTAATTATATACCAATCTTGGTATTTCGAGAGACCGTATTTGCTGCATATTGGTTAATTCTATAACTGCTACAGTGAAGCCTAATATCAAGAAATGGGTAAAATCATAATTGGCCAATAACATCAAAATAACAATGTTTGAAGGGGACAAGACTTAGCAGGCAGTTCCACACGGAGGAGCACTGAAAGAAGTATGGAGGTAGGATGCACTACTAAAAGCGTACAAACGCATTAGAACATGTAGAAAATTGCTGCGCCAGCATCAGGCATAATACATGATGATGATGATGATGATGATTGGTTCACAGGAAGGGAAAGACGCAGTATCTGTCACACTTGCTCTGTGGACACCTGAACCGCGCCGTATGGGAAGGGATGAAGGTGGGAGTGAAAGTGGAAAGAGAGAAAGGGGAGCCGTAGTGAGAGCTACGGAGTAATTTCGACCACCTGGGGATCTTTAACGTGCGCTGACATCGCACAGCATACGGACGCCACTTCGTTTCGCCTCCATCGAAACGCAGCCGCCGAGGTCGGGTTCGAACCCGGGAACTCCGGCACAGTAGTCGGGCGTCTTACCACTGCACCACCCCGGCGGGGCAAAAATCGAATATTTAAGGCAGAAAATATTGGTTCATTTCATGGTTGCAGTCCAATACAGTCAGACGGAGCTGAACAGCGGGAATACAGGCGCGATGCCTGTGGCCCTGTTCTGTAGATTTTATTTATTAAGCAGGTTTTATTAAAGAATCCCCCGCTGGTGAGTTTAAACACTGAGCAAATAATAACTTTCAAGCATTTAATAGTGATCTATTTCTGTTTTCATGCCTGTCATTGCAAGAGGAATAAAAGGCCCCTGACGAGGCGACCCTAGGAAAATACGTAAAAACTGACCATGAGCATGAATCGTCTAGGAACTCAGTTTGCAAAAATAACAAAAAAAAAAGAATGGTTTTGTCTCTAGTTTCCTTGCTTTTTAGAGGGATAGAGAAACCATAATTTGAAGCTAGGATGGCCATGCGACTCGACGTCTGAACTAACCGATTCACCTTTCAACGAGTTTCATCCGCAGTCTTTGCGTGGAACATATTTTAATTTGTTTTTACTGACCTACCTGGAGGAACGTTCAGCATGCCGCACCCATCGGCAACGACATGATCATGACGCAGACCAATAGCATGGAAAGCGATGTAGGTCGTGAAGGCACCTTGCAATAATTGCGTGAGTGAGTGAGTGAAAAAACTTTATTGAGGTCTTTTGGTCAGTCTCGGAGAGTCTTCCTGCAGCCGCTTCTTCGTCACCGTTGGAGACTCCTTAGCACGGGTGGTTCCCTCATTCCAGGGCTCCACTGGTCCTGGCTACCTCGCATGCGTGCTGCACCAATGCCCTTTGGGCGGTGAGCTCGCAGCTGGTTAGCAGGCCCTCCCATTGCTCCGCACTCGGGTTAGTTTGTTTGTGGAAAGTGTAGTTGTGTTTACATTCCCATGTTACGTGGTATAGGGTCAGATTGTCTCCGCACCAGGGGCAGCTATCTCTATACTGTGTGGGAAACATTTTGTTTAGAATGTATAAGTTGTGGAAGGTGCCAGTCTGCAGTCTTCTCCAGCTGGTCGCTTCTTCTTGTGTGAGTCGCTTGTGGGGCGGAGGGTATTTTAACCTGCTGCCTCTGTAGTGATTTAAAATATCTGCGTACGTCGGGTCCACCATCACGTGGTCCACGAGGTCTTCTGTCAGCAAGGCTCGGTGCGTGATTTCGCGAACCAGGCTGTCTGCCCTCATGTTGCCCTCTATGTTGGTGTGCGCCGGTGCCCAGAAAACTACTTGTGTTGCTTTATAGCCCGAGGCTCCTGCGCCGAGGAGAATGCGTAGGGCCTCCCTGCAGATCCTTCCTTGTTGGAACCTTCTGCAGGCTGTCTTGGGGTCTGTTATTATAACCTGTGATTCGTTTCTTCGATAGCCCTCGGCCGCTGCGAGTGCCACAGCGATCTCCTCTCCGTCTACTACCGATCTTCCTCTCGCGGATGCGCAGCTGATCGTGTTGCCTGAGCAGTCAACCACCGCTGCTGCTATCCTCGTGTTGGTGCTGTATCTGTCTCTCGGGTATAGCCCTGCGTCTGTATATACTGTATATGCCTTTTTAGCTAGGTGGTTCTCCACGTATTCTGCTCTTGCCTGTCTTCTGGTCGCGTGTAGGTTGGGATCCATATTTCGTGGTATCGGGCGAATTCTGAGGGTTCGCCGGATTTCGTCTGGAATGTTTTCGTTTGGGTCTGGCGTGTTTTCCGCCTGGTAGCCTAGCCTTCTCAGTAGTCTTCTGCCTGTTTCCGTGAGTTCTAGCCTTTCTAGCTGTGCTTCCAGTTGGGCCGTCGCCAGCTCCTCAAAGGTGTTGTGAACTCCCAGTTCTAGTAGCTTGTTGTTTGGGGTGTTTCGTGGTAGGTTTAGGGCCGTTTTGTAGGCTTTCCTTATCAGAGCTTCGGCCTGTTCTTTTTCTTTCTTGATTGCCGGGTGGTAGGGAAGGGAGTATGTCACCCTGCTGACTACCAGGCTTCTGACTAGTTTAAGGGTGTCGTCTTCCTACATGCCATGCCTTCTATTGGAGACTCTTTTAATCATTCTGCTGACTTGTTCTGTTGATTTTTGCAGTAGGCTGATCGTGTGGCTGCACTTTCCGCTACTCTGCAGCCACATGCCTAATATCCTTATGACGTTTTTTTTCGGTATGTTTTGGCCTTCGAGCTTGATTTCCAGGTTCGCCTTCGTAGGTTTCTTCGCCACCCTGAGTAGCTCCGACTTGTCTGTTGAACACGCTAGGCCTCTTGCCCTTACGTATTCTTCTACGCATGTTGCGGCTCTCTGTAGGCTTTCCTGCGTCTCTTCTAGCGTGCCCCGGTTGGTCCATACCGTGATGTCGTCCGCATACATGGCATGCTGTATGTCTTCGATTTCTTCCAGTCTTTTGGCCAAGCCAATCATGGCTAGGTTAAAGAGCACGGGCGAGATCACCGACCCCTGTGGGGTTCCCTTGTGGGGGGTGCTGAAAGGCTGACTTCTCGCCTCCCCCAGCCCTATGGTGGCTGTTCTGCCTGCTAGAAAGGCTGTGGGCGATTCCTCTGCCCGAGGGATGCGCACGACAAACACACAGTGGGCCGTATAACAAACATATTTAATCTCACAGGGATCTTGTCGTCCGGGTGGCTGCGGGTCGTTTCCGTGGAGAGCCGGGAGGGAAGCGGGAGCGACGAGCCAGGGACCAGGAAGCGCCAGGGACCAAGAAGAAGCGAGGCGGCGGCGCGTGCCTTCTTTTATAGCCCCCTCGCGCGGGACCGGTTATCCCCGCGCGAGCGGGGAGAGGGAAACAGGCACGCGCGCAGGGAGCATTGGGAAGTGGCGCGGCCTTCGAAAGCGCGGCGCGCCACGAGCCCTACAAGGCTCTTACATAGTTGTGAGTTCTTTCCCCGCAGTTTATATTTTGGAGTCCCTCCATTATGGCCGGGTGGCTGACGTTGTCAAAGGCCCCTTTGATGTCTAGGGCCATGACCACGTTTTCCCCTGTTTTTGGGATGTTGGTTAGGATGTCCTCCTTGAGTTGTAGGAGAACGTCCTGCGTAGATAGCTTAGACCTGAATCCAAACATGCTGTGTGGATAGAATATCGTTCCATCCACCGCTGGATTCTTTTCGTAATTATTCTTTCATACAGCTTTCCCAAGCATGAGGTAAGGGAGATTGGCCGCAGATTCTCAATTTGCAATTTTTTGCCCGGTTTGGGAATCATTACCACCTCTGCATGTTTCCATTCGGCCGGGATTGTGCCCTCGGCCCAGAGTTGGTTGAGGTAGTTTGTCAGCTCGTTTACTGCCCCCTCGCTGAGGTTGCGTATGAGGGAGTTTCGTATCTTATCTCCCCCGGCTGCCGTGTTTTTAGTGAGGGCCCCATCGCCTCGTGCACTTCTGCCAGCGTGATCGGCCTGTCCATCTCAGGATTCTCTTTGCCCTGATAACTTCCTTTGTATTCTTCTGGGCTTTCTTTCCCGTAACATTTGGCCTTTAGGTCCTCAATCATTTGGTCCTCGGTTCCTTCGTACTGGTGGATTAGTCTTTGTATTGTTTTGTTGCTTTCGGTCCTCGTTTTTCCCGGATCCATCATGGCTTTCAGGATACGCCATGTCTTAGCCGTGCTCAGTGTGCCGTTTAGCGAGTTGCTGAATTCCTGCCAGTTTTGCCTTGCTAGTTGTGTGGCATATTCTTCTGCCTTGGCAGTGATTTCTGCAATCTTTTTCTTTAGCTTTCTGTTTAGCTTTTGTTTCCGCCATCGCTTGGTGAGACTGCGCCTGTCTCCCATAGCCTAAGCAGGCGCTTGTCCACCTCTGGTGCTCGCTCGATTCTGTCTACTTCCTTCGTATACGTTTCCTGTATTTGTTTGAGCTGCTGGCACCATTCTTGGATGCTCGTAATCTGTCCTGTTAGGTCCCTGCTCCCTTGTCTGAATGCGTCCCAGTCTGTGAGGCGGGCTTTCCCAAGCTTCCGTCTGGTGGACTCTGCCGCCATTGTGAGCTGGACTATGTAGTGGTCGCTTCCTAGATTCTCTAGGGTGTTTTCCCACTCTGTTTGATTTGTACCCTTTACGAAAGTGAGGTCTGGACTTGTGTCTGCACTTACGCTGTTGCCCGTTCTTGTGGGTTGGTCTTCGTCCGTTACTAGTTCGAAGCCCTGGCCTGTCGCAGTGTCCCAGATGCTTTGGCCTTTTCGGTCAGACTGACTGGGCCGCTAGGGTAGAAGAGAAGTGCGCGGCAGGAGCGTTGCCCTCTCAGATGTCTAAGCCTAGCGACGAGGCGACGTATTGGTCGCCTCCGGTTGCGTGGACGCACATCGACGCACATCGTCGTTTAATTTCGCTATTACTTGTATCCGGACCTCTCATTATTGATCAATGTCGCTTGTGGACGGCCAGGACGGAAACGACGACGACGATGTGATGGTCAGCTTGGACGCATGTGATGTTGTGTGACTCACATGGGTTTCAAAGCAGAAGAATGCTTACGCCTCCACGTCAGAAGTTTCTGAGGTCTCGTGATCACTAACTTGTGTGCGCGCGCGTTGTCGACGTCACGCCGCAGTTCCTGCTGCTAACATTGGAAACCGAAATGGACCATGATAAATTGCTGGGTATTTAATTATTCGTGGCGCGTTGGAGCGTTTTATGCCCCATTCTATGATCACTGCGTCCCAAGGCATAAAGAAAGCCATAAAACCAGAACTCGAATTGTTGCTGTCTCTACTTCTTTAGGCACTCAATAAGGCACGTCTCATCAGATTGGCAATATTACGCGCACTCATTAAGAAACGTACAGTCGGTTGATTTTCGGGAACCACCCACGGCAGAAGGGGCAACTGGAAATCCTCGCCAAATTTCTGATGATGGGCGTCAACCCTTTCAATGGCTACAGTGCTTGACGATGCTCTGCTCTAGGGGCGGCAGGACCAGCCTTAACTAGTCGTTTACAAAGGCCGCCTTAAGCACTGCTCGGAGCGATCGGTCCACACACAGCGCTGGGCGACACACCTTTTATCACGCAAAAAAAAAAAAAAAGCGAATACCAGGTTACTGCGACAGGGCCGCTGTTGGAGTAAATGGAGGGGGCTTCGCAGCTGGCCTTGGCTGTGACGTCACTCGGTCGCGGCATACGGCATACGACATACGTCACTTGATTTCGCGTATGCGCAGAACTGTCCCCGGCTCCCGCGAAGCTTGGCTCCGACCATCGTAGTGAAGCTTTTCGCTTCAATAACAGCCGTATAAAACTGTAATTAATAAGTACACATCGACAGCAGGCGCTTATAGACAAAAGAGACGCTTTCATATGCAAGGAGAAAGGAGGAGTAAAAGAAGGATAAACTTTTATTGGCGCGAGAAGGAAATCTTCTGCAGGAGCATCCGCGCTGGTTGGCTTGGAGTCCTTAGGATTTGGCGATCTAGGTTGCACGCTCAATAGTCTGGAAATGGATTCGTGCGTCAGAGATGAGCAATGCCGTCTCTCACTCCTTACAGGTGGAAAGCTGCAGATCCCAAGGAGGCGAATCTTGTTGACACACCCACACTGAGTGTTTTAGGGTTGCCTTCTAAAGGAATAATTAAAAATATAGCGTGTATACTGTTGGACATGTGTGAGTGCAGGTAATATGTTTTACGAAGGATAATCACTTCGACAATGTTCATGCACATACTTCCAAGTTGCGTCAATAAAAACGTGTGCTGTAGACGGTGAGCTTTTCTAGAGCTTTCTCGGTCGAGGTCGCAAAATAGTAGGACCTTATGCGCCGCTAGTGCCACGGCGAATAGAAGTTTGTGATCCATTTTGCTGCACCAATGTACCAACGCCAATAATCTGTGATTGTATGCGAACCACTCGAGAGTGGGGTGCCAAGGATAAACAAACGCGTTTTCGTTATCTCAATACAAGCGGAGGCAAAGGCGCTTCCGTAATCAAGTACACTTGACAATATGAGCGAAGTGGCGCCGCGCCAAGCGTGAGGGCGGACTCTCTCGATTCAGGATCTGATGATTGTGACCCTACGTATACAAATACACAATACACAAAGACCGGATGCAGACTTCGGAAAAACCTTTTTGTGTTGCTGGCTTATTGCCAGATTAGAAGAACGGAAATCTGATCTAGTTGGTGCATTGCAAGATGGTGCATTGCAATCAAGCGGCCATACAGCAGACAGAACGCAAGGCAAGTGAAGAGAGAGCCTAGGAACTCGACATCCTCATAGATACAAAAATAAGTGTACGAAAGTCCTGCGGACGTCCCAGCGACGTACGAGGTACAAACCGCGAGAAAAGCACACACCGCGCGAGTATTATCTTTCAGCCTGACCTGCATTAACTTTGGCCTTCATTGTTCCTGAAATATGTTTGTGCTCGTGCTCTGGGTCGCGTTTTCTACATAAGAGGCTTTTCCGAAGAAATGGCCAACAGAAAACTTCTGCACACATTAATCGTGTGCTTTCCTTTTAGCAAAGCGAACTTTTAATGTATGAGAGACGCTATATGCAAGTGTTTACCCTGGATTAGTTGAAAAATAAGGCATAGTCTTCTCTTGTTTCTTCTCAAACATTCACAAACTTGTTTTAATAACCATCAGTACGAAGGAAAAAGATGAATAGTTACATACGCGGGTAACTGTTTCCTTCTAGGCGACTTCGCACTAGTGTGAAGTATCAAAAGCATATTCTACCCCTGCTTTAAAATGCAAGTCAATTAGGAACTCAGGAGTCATACTCATGGTAAGAGAGTACATGTCTCAAACTGGACTGTAAAAATGTGCAACTTATTTTCAGCGGGAAATGGCAGTTAAATTATGAGGCCGCCTCAGGCACGGCCGAAATTTAATTGTTTCCAAAATTAAATGCTTTGGTCGACATTTAAAATTTGATCGTATGACACCAATTCAATCTTTTCATGTTTTTAAGACCTGGAGTTTCCTGAAAATTGCCTTCTACCACCCTCAGTACGTTAATTAGCTACAGCTCCCGTAAAGAGTGAGTGGAAACAGATGCGAAGATGAAGGGCTTAAGATAGGCCGCAATTCTTCCAGAGCGACATCATGTCACTGCCTTGAGTCTTCTTCGTAATCCAGGCCTTCGTTCGCTCAATTTGCTCTGGCGTAAAGTAGGTCTTCCAATCCCCCACGATTCTTTTCCCGACAAATCCAACACCTTCGTACATCTCAACCTCCTCCTCCTCTGGCAAATTCTTCGAAAGATCTCATGATTGAGACGTTTCCTTGGCTATTTCAATCATTTTCTTCACTCTGTCTTGTGGCTTGTCCTTCAGAAAAACCTTCATGTTCTCCAGACTGCATGCCTCCATAACCCTCTCTAGAAGATCACTGTCCTCGCGCAGAGCATCGCCGTGTTCCCTACCGAGGAATTCGCCGATTCTAACCACTTGCTTCCTTGTGTCTTCCTTGAGCTCTTCGTATGCGGTGAACTGAACATTGGCATCATGGCGACGCTCGTAACACGGTAGGAGGTGGTCGAAGAAGTCGCCATAGACCACCTGAAATCTTGAAGAAAAACATCATTGTTTCTTAACTGCTCCATAAAGGCAAAACTTTTCTCTCCTTTAATGTCAGAGTGAAGCACCACACCTTTAAAAGGTTCGGTTTAAATTTCCTCTTAAGTTAGTTTTAGGTACGTTAAGCATTCGACAAATGAGGAAGGATTATCCCATTTTAACAAATTGAAATGTGCAAAGTTGAAATCTCCCGATGTAACAGCAGGCTTGTTTTGTTTATCTCAGCAATGAATGCTTTTTCCGAAAACGTTCTGCACTTATAAGTTTCTCATTGTCGATTTCATGTCTTCACAGAGGCTTCGACTACCCAATCATCATAGGTGCTTTCAGGCGTTTTGTTCAAGAGCGCCTCCAAACTTTGCGTGTTGTTGAGTTGGTACGACTACTTCGATCATATTGTAAATGCTCTAAATTGCTCTAAGCTCTACGTAATGACCTTAATAATTATGGTTATTAAGCCTTGTTCGCGTCTTCACTCTATGCCTGTTCTTTACAACTCAGTGTGCTTTTTCTCTTAAATTGACTTAACCCTTCCGTATCATATTGATTACCAGTTAGTATAATGAATTCGAAAGTAACGTGCATGAAAATAATTTTCTCCGCAAAAATACTTTAATAAAACAGTATTCACACCATAGACAATTACCTCAATTCTTCAAGACAATCGGTGTTGGCACCTTTTGAGGCCTGGAAATTTTCGCATGGAATGACCCTGCTTTTATCGCGTAAAACATTTGTTTCTTCCTTTGATCACTCTCAGTGCCATCTACTTGTCTTCACCATTTTCTTTATCACGGAAGATGCACTGAGATGTATCTCGAAGAGGGTCAGCAACTTGCGTCTGTTTCCACAATGTTCTGGGGCGTGCTAGTCACCTTTTATATCCTTAACTAAATCTTACTGCACAGAATTTGTATTGGACGCTGGCGAATGCAACGGGTATTCGTAGGCCGACGACCGGTGAGCAAGCTTGGTGGTTTCGCCGCCTGCAATTTGATTATGTCTTTTGAGGGCGCAAGTCAGCCCAATGAGAAGTAGATTAGAGCGAAACTCCACTTCTCATTTGCTGGTTTCGGCAGTTTGACGAACATGTGACAATACCGATTGTTCTTGGATAATTGCGTGGTTTTTAAACACTTTACGGTGCTTAATGATAATGCTGCATTACAGGTAAACTACAGGTTATCGATGGGTGGTGTACACGATGGGAAATTCAAGACAGAGAAAATAGCTGTGCTACGATTCACAAGAAAACTATCAGCATACTATCTTATTTATACCACAATAATACTACAGCAGAACTTAACCAGCATAGATATCTGGCTGTCACCCTTATAAATAAGTTAACCTGCTCTTCTCAGGTATCAGTGATTTGCTCTTCCGCTCTTAAGGCTTCTTGTACTTATTTATAACACATCATAGCATATCATGCAAGATACAAAGACGTTGTTAGACCCGTATATAATGGCTAGTTGCAGGTTGAAACAAAAGGACCTGACACAGATGTAAGATGCAGCAAATCAGCAAACCTAGCTTATACATCAGACTTATTCATAATTCATCCTTTTCACTTGTGCGCCAGCACAACCAAGATTTTCCAAAATCTCGTCGTAAACATAGCCGCCTCGCTGTTTTGCATAACTACTTCTCTGGTAAGCTGAAGTTCAACTTACCGAGTTATAAGTAACGAGATATTGTATGAGAAAGGCTAGACAGTCCTAGTCCTTACTCCTTGGCAACAAGGTTTGCAAGAACAAACATCTTTACATATAGATTTTTATGTGGAGTTCTCATTGAGTGGGAGGTTTGCCCTTGTACATTTTCGCAGCCAGTGGCATTCTCAAGGAACTGGAGCGTCTACTCCTGGGTTGACTGCACAGCGCTCGTTGGAAATTTTTGATTTGAATATCATTTATTTGCTAACCCATACGCTAGTTATATGTAAATAAGTTCATTATTAGCAAATAGCATTTCACATTTACTGCCTGTATGCTTAAACATGCATGCTAGCATATGTGTATTGACGAATTCGTAACGGATGCCTCTCCTGTCTGGACTATTTATATGTATGGGCTGCAGTATTTTCAATAAACTGTATACGAAGGCTCTCACAAATGTAATCTTACAAATCACAAGGTGTGGCGGTTTTTTGTCCCGACAGCTTGAAAGCGAAGGTTTTGTTTGGCTTGTGGAGTTTACGTCCCTAAGCGACTCAGGCTATAAGAGACGCCGTAGTGTGGGGCTCTGGAGATGTTGACCATCTGGGCTTCTTTAACGTGCACTAGCATTGCAGAGCACACGGGTGCCTTGCTTTTCTCCTCCATCGAAAAGCGGTTGCCATGGCCGAGATTTGACCCCGCATTCTTGGACAGAGTAATCTAGCTCCCTAACATTACACCCGCACAGCTGGGTTGAAAGCGAGATGAAAGCGTAGGATAAGCAGCTCAAAGACTACTTGCATCTGTCATGTTCTGAATTGGCTATGCATAGGAAGTGTAGCAAATAGATAAAGTATTTGCGGAACTCTTGTCCTCACAATTTTGGTAGTGTCTGCAACCTCCACAGGGTCTAGAGGGGCTGCAAAGCACGGCCTGGAAGCAAATCCCTCTAATAATCTTGGCAAAGCATGCAAATTGAGGATACTTGGCACGTGGTACAAGTGATTCGAAAAGCGCCTACCACTATAAAAAATCAAAATAGTCATTGAAAACATATTTCGAAGCCACTATCTATGCACTTTGTGTGTTTTTGTTTTGCGTCGCAAGACGTTGGCGGCGCTGCCCAACTTTCGTGAAAGAAGCCTATGCGCAATTTAAAGAATGCTGTTGGTGGAGATGTTGGAATTAGAAGAAAGCGCAAATTAACGTCTTTCACCCTCCATTAGCATATCTGTATTTTCTATGTGCAATATGATACGTGCGTAAATGCACCCGCTTTGTTTTATTTCTCAATGTGGAGTGCAGGGGTTATAATAAATGTTTAAATGACCGTTAAAAACCATTTTTACTGACAAATACCTCAAAAAAGCTTTATTTACAGGAAAGAGATCATTTACCAAATGGGAAAGTTGTTTATAACCCAGAACCTATTTAAAAGAAAGAGTACTACCAAAAGTTGCCTATCTTCAGAGACATCTAATAGTCTCCCTGAAGGAATCTTTCGACACGCTCGGTGTGTGCTCCTGCAACCATTGAAGTACTTTTTGCTCAGGTAAGGTATCACAGCCGTTGAACGATACGTTTTTCTTCCAGTACGTGTCGCGTTTGAATTGTGGCGCTGGCGAAGACTCTTGAGAGTTCCTTGGACTGCCAGAAGATCAAATCAGTCGATATTGTCGACCATAAACCCTGACTGCTCATTGGAGGGTCAAATTCTAAAGTTAAAGCTCAGCTACTTTGGTCATCTGATGAGAAGAGAGGAGTCGCTGGAGAAAGATTTGATGTTGGGAAAGGTTGAGGGTCACCGGAGAAGGGGTAGGCAGCGAACGCGATGGTTAGATGGCCTCCTCGAGGCACTGTAGATGAAGTTATGTGATGTTAGGAAGATAGTGAGAGACCGGAAAGCGTGGCGTGACATGGTCCATAGGGTCACGAAGAGTCGGACACGACTGAACTGAACTGAACTGAACTGAACGTGTCGCTGGAGGTCATAGTCACTGCTTTTCGGAAAACAAAGGAAGGTAGAGAGGTAAATTAAAAGCAGGCACGAAGAGTACCACTTCTAAGTAGGTTGATTCGTTCTACAGCCGCAGGCCAGCGCAATACCAGCAACACGAGAAGAGATCGAGAGCGGTCCGCTAGGAATATGGCGCATGCAGACAACATGCTCCGTCGTCCTCTTTCCTTGCATTCGGGTTCATCATCTTCTCTCCCAGTCTTTTTACCTGTGGTTTACCATGATCCTGTTCTAGCTTAGCCAATAAAACTTGAAATCCAATACCTGTAGGCCTCGTTCTACGACAAAGTCATCATGCTATCATAACCGCGTATAAGCCCCGTGCCGCTGAGATCCGAGTATTCTAAAAATTCGCATAAATACATCTAAGTGATGGGAGTTGCATGAAAAATATGATGCGCCCCTACGTGAATTAGGGATACCTTACATAGAAAGTTATCTTAAACGTTTTTAATTGAACTGAAAATTAATTTTGCGCATGCAAATCTGACTGGTGCTTATATGCACAGGAGAGAGGGTTTAGATAAAAATGCGGCTACCATGACAGTCTCCGAGAGTTTACAAAAATAGCGTTCGCAAAATTCACAGAGCTCTTTACATCTCAGTTTTAAAATGAACTCTAGGTATCCTGTTATTTTGTTTGTAGAAAACTGAAGCCAAAACGTTTCTTGGGTATCACTTGGAGACAAGTATGTAATGGGTGACTATTTTCTATGTACAGCACTCTTACCGTTTATTTCTCGAAATATGTTTGCACACTGCGCTAGAGGCAGTCTGGAATGATTCCCGACAATATATCTGCCCCACTCCTTTCAATTCTCTGGTGCTTACGGCAGGCCGCAATCTTTCCAGAGAGTCATCCCGTCACTTCCTTGCGTCTTCTTTTCTATCCAAGCTTTCGTGTGTTCGATTTGCTCGGACGTGAAGTAGTTCTTCCAGTCACTCACGATCAATTTCCGCACAAATTCAGAGCACTCGTGCATATTTTCTTGATCATTCCTGAAGTTAATTAAAATCTCCAGTGGCTGTGACGGTTCATTTGCAGCCTCAATAAGTCTTGTCAAGCTTTCTTCTAGCTTCCCCTCGAAGAAAACCTTCATATTTTGTAGACTGCAGGCATTTGTGACCATCCTGAGGAGATCGCCATCTCTACGCAGAGCGTCGCCATGTTCCTTGCCTACGAAGTCGCCAATTCTTAGCACCTGAGCTCTGACGTCTTCCTAGCTGTTCGTATGTGATAAACAGGACGTTGTCGGCACTTCGGCGCTGATACCAAGGTATGAGGTGGTCAAAGTAGTCGCCATATATTACCTGTATAAAACAACAGCGTATACGAAAAACCGACATCTCAATTTCATTTCCAAAATGTCAGGTAACATTTCTTTAAGTATCTTAAATTTTTGGAATTATACCTTTTCGCGCTCTCCGTTAATTTCCTCTCAAGCGAAAGATAGCAATACGAAGTTAGCCAGAATAGAGTCCAAAATACATCAGATATTATTTGATCTTCCACCTCCCAAATCGCACTTCAGCATTTGTCTATTAAGCTTTGGATGTATATATATTTGTACGACGAAGCACTTGGTTACTGAAGTGAAAGGAAACAAAACAAATAACCGAGAAAATGAGCCCAGAAATGGCTGTTTGCTGCATTAGCTACAAAATTTGCTTTTACAACTGATTTCTTTTACATAGTATCTTTGAATTTGATTTCATCTTCACGGTTTGATACATGCTTCGGAGGCTTCTGGTTTGCGAATATGGGTAAGAATAGATGCAACTGTGTAAAGATGGAGGATCCAAGGCCTTTTCTCTTGCGTAGGAGTATAATTAGCGCTTACCTTTCCTTTCAGGAACATTCGGATGAACCTCTCAAATGATACGGTGGTGACCGTCATTGGCGTCAAGCATCTCAACATGAAATAAAGACATACTGCATAGTCATACGGATTCATGGCGACATATATATACTTCATGCTGCACTGGGCTAAACTCTCTTATCGGTAGATGGGTCGCAACTGGACCGTTTCGTGATGGTTTTTCGGCAGACTCAACTCCCATAAACTCAAGCAGAACAAACATCTGACCATTCTCAGTGATAATACCACCATGATTTGCTCTAGTGACGATGTTTCTGACTATGAACTGTATCCAGTGGGTTCCTCACTTGGGGTAATGGAAAGAGGAAGCCTGCTTTAACTGGCAAATGATGAAGATGTGGAAGTTTACCATCCGAGGCTTTGGTTCTGGTGTGTTAGTTGCAAACAGATAATGTCAGTAAAGTCTACAAAATCTAGCGGACATTGCCTGTACTAATCTCAAAAGCAGGGACACAGGGCTATTGAGGATATGATTATTTTGCGACTAAGTTTATTTTTAACATTATTTCGCTTTTACCAAGCTGCATCAACTTGCCTTCGAGGCCTAAGGGACACGTGGGCACAATCCTGACCCTAAAAATTCTGCAGAAAATGGCAGCTTCTACTGTGTGGCCTATGACATGAGGTCTCATAGAGTGACACAAACTACCCTCACGTCAGTTACCGGTCATGTGACCTGCCATGTGCCACCTGCCAGGGGCGTGCTTATGATTTTTGTGTCATGTGCACTGCCGAAGCAGGTGGATTTTTTATTTCAAATCAGACACATCATGCTTTCGTAATATCAACTGGAGGTTTGAACACCGAGTGCGGTTGAATAATGTGTAGACAGTTACTCTCTGAAATATTATTTGTGTTCATCGACTGAGCCGACAAACATCCTCGCTGCCTTAAGGCAGCTCGCAGTTTTTCCAGATTTCCATGACGTCACTTCCTTCGGTCTTCTTTTCGATCCAAGCCTTCATCATTTCTATGTGATCTGGCGTGAAGTAGTTTTTCCAGTCGCCCACAATTCCTTTGCGCACAAATCCCGCGCCCTCGTGCGTATCAACTCTCCGCCGCTGCAAATTCTTCAACATCACGGTGGACTGCAACTGTGCCGCCGCGGCCACCGCAGTTTTTCGTACTCTCTCCTCGGGCTTATCCTTGAATAGGGCTTTCATACTCTCCAGGCTACTTGCTTCGACGATCCTCTCTAAGAGTGCGTCATCAGAGCGCAAACTGTCACCGTAGGTTTTCCCAAGAAAGTCGCCTATCTTGAGGACTTCACTTCGGATGTCCGATTTCAGCTGTTCATAGGTGAGGAACAATATCTTTTTCTCGTTACGTCGCTCATACCAGGGCAGCAGGTGGTCAAAGAAGTCTCCATAAATGGCCTGAGGAGGTAAAAGAAATTACCTTTTGTTATTTTGTGAGACCCAAAGCATCTTTTAGATCAGTCTATTATCTAAAATATCTCCATAAGCTCCGCCCATTCATTTGCTGCCATGAGACTGACGTTACCATTCTCCGTGCTTATATTTCTCCTGTACGGAGTTTTATTATTGCAACGCGTAAATAGAAAAGTGAATAACTTTTATTTCTCAATATCGTCCTCTTCACCTAGGCAAAATAATTGTTAGGAGGTACGTGACAATACGTCAGTAAAAATCAAAATGAGCAGCGAACGAGAAGGCGATACACAGTGGCGATAAGGAAGTTTATTTGGTACCACGCACGCAATAAGGAAGTTTATTTGGTTGCGGGAGGGGGGAGTGGTTCGCTGCAGTTGCTCAAATG
>JAJIZL010017422.1:1466632-1498728 GCA_023969395.1 Amblyomma maculatum
GTGCGTGCGTGTGCTCTTCCGAGCTTGTGTGTGTGTGTGTGTGTGTGTGTGTGTGTGTGTGTGTGTGTGTGTGTGTGTGTGTGTGTGTGTGTGTGTGTGTGTGTGTGTGTGTGTGTGTGTGTGTGTGTGTGTGTGTGTGTGTGCGCGCTAGCCACAATGGCAACATCTTTAACCAACTAGCCCAAATGGAAGGCCTGGTCATGAATGCAAGTAGGGAAACAAATTTTAGTTGTTCGTTTTGGCCTGGGAACCGTGCGGGGCAGATTTGAGAACAATTAGGACTACGGAGTTAGCATGAAATAGGCTTAAATAAGTTTAATTTATTTTACGGTTGTGAGCCCACACATGGCCTGGACCGATGGGAGGAACGTCAATTCTTCTATAGGCTCACTTCGTTTTCCGCTGTAGTTTGCAACAAGAACTACCCATGCGTCCTCAAGATCTGAAATCGCAAACGTAAAAAAAAAAAAAAAACACTAAATATATCGCGATGTTTTTCGGCCTAACCTCATCTGAACTCGTCTGCGACCTCATGGCATTTCGTTCTGCTATTGAAACTAAAACCGCACCGAGACAAGAAAAACCTATTTTAAATTATTCAAATTTTGATGTTAATTTGACGTCGTGAATAACCAGCAGCGTGGCATGACAAGATGAAAATTAAGCAACCATAAGGATATTTTATAACATACTTCATTTTAATGTTCACAGGTCTAGAATGAATGCATTTTCGCTGAAATGAGACCTACGTCTTCGTGATTAGCCCTTGCATTACACACTGTTATTAATTAACGTATCAATATATCTTTTATAACTTCGAAGCTCGATCATTTCCCACAAGGGCTTTCATTAGAACACAACCACCAATATCCTAATACAGCTGTATTTACCATGCTGTGTAGTTCTGAAAGGGCGGATGCCGGAACTTGCCTTGTAATCGGTCAAACATTTAGGGGAAACCCCCAAGGAGGAGTAGATTTGTAATAAGGGAGTAATAAGGAAAATTTGTAAAGGGAGGAGTAATTACTCCCTTATTACCAACCTTGTAATCGCGGCCGCACAAAGCTGCCACAACACCTACGTTAACCTTTATATAATGTTCCTTAGCTAAAAATAATGGCACTCATATGTGGCGAGAACATGTTCTCCGCACATGTGTTAATAAATTAAATCATCAATCCTTAGTTTTTATCAAAGGTAAATAGCCACGACCGCCAATGCATCAGGGACTACCGTTATTAAACGAGAGACCAATTTCGTGCTTGTATTTCACTTAGGCAGGCGTACTCTAATTATTACGTATGAACGACAGCGTTTTAGAGCAAGTGTGCAAATCCTCATATTCATCTCTTCGGTGCAGATGAGCTCAACTTTTTGTATAGCATCTACAGATTTCTGTAGAGCTAAATAGCGCATGAAATTTCTTTTTAAACACCGCATTAGAAAACAAGAATCATAACCTACCTTTCCTGATAGGAACAGTGAAAGGAACTTCTCGAAGGAGATGTCCGCGAACGTTTTTGGCGTGAGTACTTTTAGGAAATGGTAGTAAGAAACGGCACAGTCATATGGGTTCCTGGCCACATAGATGTATTTTGCACAGGCCATTGGCGGGAAGACTCTAAGTGGAAGATGCGTCATAATGGGACCTATTCTCGAAGGGTTTTCCGCAGCTCCAGCTCCGGTCATCTCAATGAAGGGGCACATGAGGCTAAATTGCGCGATGTCGGGCAAAGGCTTTCCGCGGGTCAGGATGTTCCAGATAATGCACTGCATCCAGTTGGTGCCACACTTGGGGTATGTCACAGTGATGATGTCTCCGTCTTTTGGCTTGTAATTGATTGCTGAGCGAACGGCTTCTTCACTGAAGAACTTGTGTATCCACACACCATCGATATCTGTGTAGAGCGACTCGTCCATTGTGTCTTTTTTTCCCGGGCCCTAAATAATGGCAAATATAAAATATTACAAAAATAAGTGAGAAGCAAATTCCTCCTGCGAAAGAAGCAAACGCTATGTACAGTAAGAGGTCTCGACTGAAGTTATCGGGGCCTGCAGGTAGTATGAGATGCAGGTAGCGTGGTTTAACACTTCGGTCTGAAAAAGAAATTTAAGTCTGGCCAAAAAGGGCTTTATTACAACAATGACTCGACTGCGTTATCTCTCGTGAGATTCTATGAAAAATGTTCTGCCGCATTTGGTTATATCTCTCAAGCTTCGTATTCGTTAACTCATTAATTATTCGAAAAACAATTGCGGACTTTTAGTCTGCTGATATCCTATGCCACGACAACTTAATCGAAGCTATTTTGCTTTGTTTCAAGCTATTTTAACGTCCTCCTTCCACTGCCTTTCTTTAAGCTGTCCTAGTGAATATGCTGACAATAGGCCGTCTAAGAGTGCATTCTTGATTGAAGGTGCGACACGCTGTCAAAAGGGAGTTAGAACGCATCACCGGTAAATCATTGAAATTCGATTGAAATTAAAAGTGATAAAATTTTATTTGCTACTTCTTGCACTTGAACATGTTCAATAATCTTCCTCGCCCTTATCGCGATTATTGAAATTCGGCAAAATATTTCACCAGCAGAACTGATAGACGCCCTTCAGTCATAACTTGAAATATTACGATGTTTCTGGAAGTGAAACATCTTTCCGTGTGAGCATAGCGCTATATTTCAATTTTGTTCGACGAATGCCTACTCGCCACTGTTCGAACAAAAGCTTGTTCCACTCACAAAAATAAGAATGCAAGAAATAGAGTCGAGCAAGTGGCCTTAAATGAGTCAATTAAATCAATGTCGTCAAATAAAATCAATCACTGTGACAGCAGGAGTGCTATCATGATGTCGATGGCTGATTCCCACTAGGGTGAAAATCCAACTTTATCGCGCTCTCTTTGCTTCGGTTCCAAATTATTGTAGCTTAGTTTGGGCGACCATTACAAAAATACAGGTTTTGCAGAAGAAAATGATTCGCTGTATTGCTAAGCTTCCTTATTTCTCTCCGACACGAATTTCCCTCCAGAATTATCAGATAGTCCGTGTTGAACATGCGTATGTTTTTCGAATTTTGGCGCTCATTTGTAATTCATCTCCAGCTTTCAGGGATTTCTTAATAAGCACTGCGCATATCAGACCAGTATTAAATCTAATCTGCACCCACAATACCGATATCTGGTTTAATCCATACATTTGAAACAATTATAAACTACAAACACTAAAACAAAACTTACCGACCAATCTTAATAGATACAAATTCCTTGTTGATGTGAGCTTAAATGATCCAAAATTCATTTTGTTAACATGTAACTAGGTTTTATATGTATTTATTGTCCATCGTCACCCTACATGCATATTGAGTATTCTCTTGCTCTGTTTTACCTTAAAATAATAAATATAATCTGCTTCCACCCTAGCTTGTGTATGCCCATCTGTTAAATGTTTTTTTCTGTTAGCAATTTTGTCTTCATGGTTAAATATTCTTTTGTTATTAGTTTCATCCAGTGTATGTGCGTTTTGGTCGCTTACTGCCATTTAGAGGTGCCTGGACTCGGTCAAGCTGTTTTTATCAATTTTAGCCCTTTCATCTCTGTAGGATGTACTCTGTTCCTGGAAAAATAAAGTGAATTGAATTGAGCTTTGTACAGGTAAGGTTTAGTAGGGCTTATAGGCAATTAATCTGGAAATCACAGCGCTCCCAAATGGGGACAATGAAACGGAGCACATACACAAATGTATCCTTGTTTACAGGCGCTGTGACTGCAATACCACCGGCCATAATTCCCAATCCCGCAATATACCATGATGGCTCATGTTTGCTTTGTGGGGTTTAACGACCCAACGCGATACAGGCTATGAGAGGCGCCGTAGGTGAGGGCTCCGGAAATTTGTACCACCTGGGCTTCTTCAAAATGCACTGACGTCGACATTGCAGCAGTGTACGTGTTTTATGACATTCTAGTGGAAATTAAGAAGAAATGGGAATGGGCAGGGCATGTAGTGCGAAAAGAGGATAACCTATGGTCGCTTAGGGTAACAAACTGGATTCCAAGGGAAGGAAAGCGTAGCAGGGGGCGGCAGAAAGTTAGGTGGGCGGTGAGGTTAAGAAGTTCGCAGGGGTCAAGTGGATGCAGCTAGCACAGAACCGGGTTAATAGGAGAAATATGGGAGAGGCCTTTGCCCTGCAGTGGGCATAGTCAGGCTGATGATGATGATGATGAAGATTATGATGACGTGTTTTCTCTTTCATCGAAAAATAGTCAACGATGCCCGGATTAGACAGCGCAATTAGAACCAGTGCTCGAGCGCCCTAACCGCCGAGCCAGCAGAGAGGGATGCAGCTAAAACAATATCTAACGGGGACAGGTACATGGAGGCAAGATCATCATCATCATCATCAGCCTGATTATACCCACTGCAGGGCGAAGGCCTCTCCCATATTTCTCCACTTAACCCGGTTCTGTGCCAGCTGCATCCACTTGACCCCTGCAAACTTCTTAATCTCATCCGCCCACCTAACTTTCTGCCGCCCCCTGCTACGGTTTCCTTCCCTTGGAATCCAGTTTGTTACCCTAAGCGACCATCGGTTATCCTCTATTCGCACTACATGTCCTGCCCATGTCCATTTCTTCTTCTTAATTTCCACTAGAATGTCGGTAACTTGAGTTATTTCTCTGACCCACTCTGCACGCTTTCTATCTCTTAATGTTACCCCTACCATTTTTCGTTCCATAGCCCTCTGGGTTGTCCTCAGCTTAAGTAGAACTCTCTTGGTTAGCCTCCACGTTTCAGCCCCATAGGTGAGTACAGGCAAGATGCAACTGTTGTATACTTTCCTCTTGAGCGATACCGGTAAGCTGCTAGACATAATCTGCGAGTGCTTGCCAAATGCGCTCCATCCCAATCTTATTCTTCTTGTTATTTCCTTTTCATGGTCCGGATCTGCGGTTACTACCTGTCCTAAGTAGACATATTCGCCTACTACTTCCAGTATTGCGCTACCTAATGTAAACTGCTGTTCCTTCCCGAGGCTGTTTAACATTACCTTAGTCTTCTGCATATTGATTTTCAAGCCTACCTTTCTACTTTTTCTGTCTAGGTCATCAATCACTATTTGCAGTTCATCCCCCGAGTTGCTTAGCAAGGCAATGTCATCAGCAAATCGCAGATTACTGAGGTATTCTCCATCTACCCTTATCCCTAACTGCTCCCATTCCAAGTCTCTGAATACTTCCTCTAAACAAGCTGCGAATAGTACTGGGGAGATTGTGTCTCCTTGCCTAACACCTTTCTTTATGAGAATTTTGTTACTTTCTTTATGCAGAACTATGGTTGCTGTGCAGCCACTATATATAACTTCCAGCACTTTCACGTACGGCTCGTCTACCCCCTGATTTCGCAATGCCTGCATCACCGCCGAGGCAAGATACTTTTGCGGTAAGAATGCTGTCGCCTAACGCCATTTTGATGTTCCCTCATGTTTCATTCTGAATAGACCCCGGAAGCTATCGAACTTTCCTCATAATAACGGTTAACGAGCATGTCAGAGGCACTTCATGTTTTCTTTTTACAGTCCCAGAAAGTTTAGCGAGTGCGCTTATGATTATTCTTATTCTAAGTTTACTACTCGGTGTGAATATAAAATTCAGGAATGTAGGCACTGGGAATATGATCACACCTTTCCGCCTACTACTTAAATCTCTAAGGCGTGGTCTTGGATTTAAAGAAAGCATTCTAATCAAACGTCCTCAACAGTTCATAGCGCTTATTTGAGCGCCTTTCACGTGCGTGTGACTATTCACTCCTTCTGTCGATTCACATTTTACAGTTATACACATAAGATGATCTTATTTTTGTTTACAACCTAATCATGACGAAGGGTTACACACAGCATGTTTTTTTAACTCGATTTCCGGGCTTCACACATGCGTTCAAAATACCTTTCCTGATGAAGATAGTGTAGTCCGGTGTGAAGTTTTTTTTCAAACAGTAATTGCGGAATACAAAACGCCATATCTAGTGATTGATTATTAAAACCATAAATGTCAGGAGACTTAACGACACTAAAAAATGGGCGCTTTGTGATTTTGTAACAAAGAACGCATTGCTGATGACGAGAGTAAAATAATAACTCTGGTCGTTTTAAGACATTCTGCAAAGATGCTTTCTTATTTTTGTGCAATAAAGGGACAGTATGAAACTTACTGAAATGCAAGCATATCTGGGCACGCGGTGCCGACAAAGTTGTCAGGATCGTTTATTAGGCTTATCATAAGAAGATTGGAGGGAATAAAATTTACTGGCAGATACATGCTTGGCCCTGTTTCTCAAAAAAAAAAGTATTGATACAAGGGAACATTTGTATTGTAGGCACCCATTCTAGATTTAATTTTTATGGACTGTTCTGCGAAACTCCTCCAATTTCGCCAGCACTGCAGATGGCCGAAGCGTGGCAAGGTTACGGGACCTATTGCTTTCAACGCGCCTTCTTTTCAGAGTACCTCACATTAAACTTAAACAGCACGCATATAGTTCTAAAGGGTTTTGTAAGAATGAGCGCCGAAATACTATGAACTCACCTCAGTATTCTTGGTTTTGAATTGCTAACACCGCAAGTCTGGTGGCCGCTGGTTTCGCGCGCAAACTACCCATGCTCTAAAGGAACGTGAAGCTTATAAGTGTAGAAAAGTAGAGCAAGCACTTTTTCTGGCGACAACGTCCTCATTCCGCTGGCGACGATGGTCTGTTAGTTGTGTATACAACGTTGTGTATTGTCTGGCCTATCTCAAAATGGGAAGGCTGAAGATCTTACAATCGGGGCCAGTTGCGCCTACTGATAACACTTTAAGTGTATACAGGAAGACGATTTACGAGAGATAAGTAGAACCGTTGAGGTTACGCTTTTAGCACCGCGTATAGTGTGATATTTTTCCTCGGCCTCGTTAACCTGTTCCAGCATCTTTTAGCCATGGACCCTTTCGTGGATGTTTTATGGGCGAACAGAGCAATGTAATTCAGTTCACTGCATATTCAGGCAGGTCATGAGGATGTTGTTGGAATTTTATTAATTTAGTGCAACAAGCACTGTATTAGTTTATTTTATCTACAAATTTAGAAACGCTTTAAATTAATTTTTCACCAAAAAATAAGTTGTAAATATTGTTTGAAAATGGCCTTGTTTAAATAGTTACATATTAGTGATATTTATTGCCTTATGTTTCACCTTCTGTGGATCGGGAAACCCTGATAGTGTTAAGGAGCTAGAGCCCCGACGAAGAAAGAACAGTGAATTTGCTCACGTGAGGCCGTAGAGGGGTACATGGTGATACAAGAGGAAACATACTGCCATATAAAAAAAAGGCATTGACCGACTTAAAACACAGCGTTGTCACGAGCACTTACTAGTACTACTTATTGTCATATGCAGCTATTGGTTATCTATACGTACGCTGAAAAAGGCTAAAAAGAATAAAGGCTATAATTTCTTAAATGGAAACAATATAGTCTGACCTAGATAAGACGCTTAATAATTGCTATGGAGCATAACTAAAAAAAATCTCAGACCTGACTGAATGAGGAGTATACATTAAGTTTAAAGCATTTCAACAATTTGGACGCAGTCGAGTTGTAATATTTTCATGAACAGCAATGATATATCAATTTAGATATTTTCAGAGACTGTATATTCTGCGTATTGGTAAATGACATAACGGTTATAGTGAAGCCTAATATGAAGAAACTGGAAAAGTGATTATTGACCAAACGCTTCAATATCACAATGTTTGAAGGGGACAAGACGTGGCCGGCAGTATCATAGAGAGGAGACATGGAAGCAGTATGGAGGCATGATACACTACTAAAAGCATACAAACGTATTAGGGCAGGTAGAAAGTTGCACTTGCCATCTTAAGAGATAATGAGCACCTGAAATAATTAATGAGAAAGGCACTGGTGTAATTCATGGCTGCAATCCGATGCAGTCAGAAAGCCGAACTGCAGGAATGCAGGCACTGTGTCTCTATTCCTGTTTTGCGACATAAACAAACAGGGTTTATTAAAGAACCACAAGTGACTTAATTCGAATCTGAGCATTTCAGAAATGTGTTCTACAAGATATGAGAATGGGTGCGAGCATACATTCTCCAAAAATAGTTGATGTATGTTTTTATTTTCTTTTAAAAATTATATGGAATTTTTTGCACAACCAAATATTGGTTTTTTTCAGCAAATAATAATTTTTATGCATTTAATAAAACTGTCTATTTCTCCTAACCTTTATGTGATTACAGGAGGAAGTGCTATTACAGCAGGAGAAGGCAGAGAAATTAGCCGATGTAACTCACAGGAATAAAAATAGGTGTAGGCAAAAATCTCTTCCCAGAATAAGCTTCCCTGGAATAAAAGGCCTCTGGGAAGCAACTCACAGGAAAACCCGTTTTAAACCTACCCAAATAGCACAAAGTGAGCTATGACGGGGGGGCCCGCGTTGGGCCCGTGAGGGCAGCCCATACGGGCCCCATGCGGGATTTGCAACACGTACCCAGAGGGGCCCCGCGTGGGCTGCCCAATTTCGCCGCGATCGGTCCCAAACTGTATCTGTGTGGGCAGCCCAAATGGGGCTGCCCGCATTCAGCCCAGGTAGACGAATGTGGGCAGCACACCAGAACCATTAATGGGTCCCACGTTTGTGCAGGCAGTGACATCCCATTGATCAAGGTTTTTATTTTTAAGTCGATTAATCCCTCAAATACCTGAATTTTACAAGCGCGGGATTTGCAAAAGCCAGTCCGTTTCGGGCTGACCCACGTGCTGCCCTCATAGGTTGAATCGGGCATTTGCAGGGCTGCCCAAGTTCCAATAATCAAGTGTGAAACATTAGGTACTATTTTTTTTTGCTTGTATGCTACACTCAGTAACATGAGAGAAATTTATTCCCAACACTACAATGATGTGGGCTGGCCCACATCACCCCAACATGTTGGTCTGAATATTTATTTCGGTGCTGCGTGCAGAATAGTAATGCCGTAAGAAACATTTGGAGGTCGTTCAGTACATACTCGTAAAGCGGAACAGTTACTGTTGCATATTTTCTGTCGATACTGCATAATTAACGTAGTTTGTAGAGTAAACATAGATAGTCTTTATTCATTGCATAGATATGCTTAGGACAGTTATGTGAAACCTCCAGAAGAGGCAATTAGTGGCCGGTATAACAAGATTTACATAAATAAAATGGTGCCTTAAAGACAGGGTGGAGACGTTTCAGAGCGGTATGCCCGCCTACGGCCAATTTTGAGCCCACTGCGGCCTTTCATGGGCCGCCAAATTGGGCGGACCTTATTTTTACCGCATGGACTACGAATATATGTTGCATTTTCCCGCAAGTACCCCAAGAAATACCCGTGTGGGTAGCGTGGTGGTGTGCTCGCTTTTCAGCCCGGCCGCAAACCACGTGGGACCTATTCGGTTTTTGCATGGGCAGCCCCAATCGGACTAGCCCGTCATCTATTTGCTTTAGGCCCACATTTGCATCGCATCTGCCCTAAATTGCCCCGCAAGAGACGGATGCGGGCAGAAGCGGGAAGGAGTACTGGCCTGCACCGCTAACGGCCATGCGGAAATTATCTAGGTTTTTGGTGGGCAGCCCTATTTGGGGCAGCCCAGGAACTTTCTGCATGAATTCCACATTTTCGTCTGACCTTCCCTCAAGTACTCCTCAAGGGTCCCATGTAGGCAATGTGCGGGCATACCCGTATTTAGCCCCGCCGCTGCCCATGTGGGACCTATTCGGTTTTGAGTGAGCAGCAGCAATTAGATTAGCCCAGGATTTTCCTACACAGAGCCAAAATTTTATTTGAATCAGCCCTAAAATTTTCCAAGCAGGACCCTTGAGGGCCAGATGTGGGAATATGTAGTCAGTTAGCCCTTTCTGCGCCTATATGATGCCCAGATGGAAAAAGCAGGGGCAAGCCCATTTGGGCTTGTCCGCTTGATCCCTAAAGGGGGCCCTCATGGGTGTTATTGTGGTTACCCAAGCCAAACTTGCCCATACGGACCCCAGGTGGGCCACTTAATGTGTGCTACTTGGGTAAAAATTGACCATAAGAATTAATCGTATTGAAACTTCCTTCGTAAAAAAAAATATGGGTAGGTCCGCAGTTCTGCTTTTTAAGCCCTTAATAAGAAATATCTCCTCAGATGGGTAATATTACTGGCACTCATTAAGAAACGTAGTCGGTTACTTTTCGCAAACCGCCCGCAGCATAAGGGGCGACTTAAAGCCATGACAGAATTTCTGGTGACCGGTGCCAACCTTTCAATGGCTATGGTGTATGACGATACTGTACTTTAGGAACGGCAGAACCAGCCTTAACCAGTCATTTACAATCACTATCTGAAGCACTAATAGCAGCGAGTTGCCCACAGAAGGCGCTGGTCGGCAGACCCTTTATCTCGCAAAAAAGCGAATACGAGGTCGCTGCCGATAGGGCCGCTGTTGGAGTAGCACACACAATGGCAGTGCAGCGCAGATCCTGCACTTGGATGTGTGGTGTCGTTACAGCACATAATGATGTAGAGACAGTCGCCGTCGGCCAGTGCCTTCTATGACTACGATAATTATTTTAGTCATTAACGCCCCGCATTATTTTGACGCTTCGCCGTTTGTCCCCTTGAAATCCGATGGCAGAAAGCGTAGTGTAAAGTGATTTTGCAGCACTCCAGGGCAACACGTAATCTTTGCCTTATAGCGCTGTGAATAACTACAGTGCGTGGAAATGAAAAACAGCTGGAACAAAAATATACAAACAACGTCCAAGCTGAAACCATGAACGAAGATGTCAAATAAAATCATATAGCCCGCGGTGAGGGTAAAATAATTCACTACTAAGAAGCAGGGCACCAGGCGAAGCGAAGCTTGACGTTATAGTACGTTCGGTAGCCCCCGTTTAGGTACATTTTTTGCCTACACCGAAAGCGGGGACTTTTCGTTCTCGACGTTTTGTACTGGCCCATTTGAAGGGGGGGGGGGGGGCGATTACTCCGGGGTCACGTTTTCCGGGGACGGTTTTACCGGAACCCCATAAATATAGCGGTGTAATGTATGCTGCGCCTTGAACTGCGCCACTGTGCCACTGCTTGTGTGCTACCACAGTGCTTAGGTCATATATTACCACAAAGTTTGGGTAGAATTTTCAGAAGCGATTTCAAACGGTCCTTCTATCGTTTGCGGTGGGTGAAGCTTTGGTCAGTTGCGACCAGAGAAAGTGCAGGGAATGAGTGGGTGCTTGCTAAGAGCCTATCACATGCGGCAACGCTCCTCGACACGTTCACACTACATGCCGGAACTGTTGCGGAACTCTGGTCATGGTACAGTGCCCTGAGAGCGCAATAAGCAGTCAATATCCTGTTTTATAATAAGGGGACGCTATCTGTTAAGGGAATAGTCGAAACTTCGCATGCGCTGAGAACTATCGCCCCGTAGATCCTTTGGCAAGCGGGCGACGCTACCTCAAAACTCGTGAAGTAGAGCAGCCCGTATAGGACGGATAGTGTCAGGCAAAATTGCAACATCCGGCCAAGTAGGGGAACACTCGCTTCACCACCAATTCGTCGTTGCCGCTCCAGTGGCTCTCCCGTTCAGTAGAAACAAGTTTCTTATTTGTCCTAGTATGGCCGCACTATAGAATTCCAACGAAGAAGCTCGTCCATTCTTAAGAAACTTCTGAATTCTGACAGCTATGCTATGCTTAGCGAGTAACCGCTCTCTGGACGTCACGGACACCTGGAGACCGAATTCCTGAAATAAAGGGATATTCAAATATCCCTGCTTTGCTAAAAGAAAAAGCAAGCAAATATTTAATTTCGCATGTTACGCTATTTCTAAGTTTCTCTCTGGTTTATTCTGACTATCTCATCAAGAAGCAGATATTGAATTATATTTTCGAAAATGACAACCTCCCGTTAGAGTTTTAAGTTGAAAGGGCGCTGCAAGGGGGAATACAATTCAACCGCGGCCGATCCCTCAATTCATCCGTTATCCCCCTGATGTAAACCTCTCGCGCGTACGCATCGGAAGGGGCCCCTTACGCTCCGCGAATAGGGCACCCCCTAAGATCTGTTTCTCTAATCTGGAACTCCCTAAAGAAATGGAAAATAACGCTATAGCTGGACAGGCAAAATAGTGGCTAGCAGAACGTGTGGCTGCGCAACCGTCACCAGTGCGCATGCGCCGATTGGTGCTAAGCAACAGGCACTCTGCTAACTTGAGCGTGACACTTTGCGGTGTTTCAAATATCAGAGCGCCACGCTGTGATGGAGTACGGCATTCTAACCTAGGGCAATGCGCCGGCGTTTCATATGAGGCGAAATAAACATGACGGGCGCGCACTCTGCGATACTGGCGTTTGATAAGGGACCCCTGCACGTGATCAAATTTATTTTGAAGCCCCCCAAACAACATTTCTTACTTGTTCCTTTGCTTGCCACCTTCCTCTTTTCTCTCATGTCGAAGTTGAAAAAGGCACAGTGAGTTGCGAATATTACTGCGTCGTTGCATTTCCTAAAAAAGCAAGAAAAACGCCCAAGGCGTGGTATACAGATAACTCTGCTATGTCTGTCGAGCCTCATATGTAGGCGAAACGAAACACTTCGCAGAAAGAATGAAACAGCGTAGAGCGGACGTTCAACAAATGCACATGCAGCGCACTGCTGTGGTCGAACACTACGAGACACTCGACCATAATATTAATAAAATTAATATTAGCTTTTCTAACCAGATAGACGTCTGTCAAATATTTTCTTTTGGGTTCCTCTACAGTTATCGCTGCTTTATGTTGGCAGTAAAATTGATACCTCTTTTAATTCTGTCTGAACTGCGTGCGCAATGTCTTTGTTGCAGGTTAAATATAAATAGCATAAGTCGAAATGATGGTATAGCAGTGCGCAGTTACGGAAACCTGCGCACAAGAGCTTTCGGACCACTTTTGTACAAGGCCTTGTTGTAAGCGATCTCTTTGAGACCAGCGCTGGCGTGGTGAGGGCCTACTGCACTAGACAATCTGTACGCAAAAAGCGGTAAGAAAGCCCAAAGTTACATACATTCCTGCATCAAGATCGCATGCTGAAATTAATCTTTACCGGCTGTTGGGTGCATAATGGCATGGTTTCAGTTCGATTTTTGCCCCTTGTGGTGACGCAACAGTCAGGACGCTTGACTTCTGTACCCAAGGATGCGGAATCAAATCCCGGCCCCGGCGGCTGCTTTCTGATGCAAGCGGAAATGAGTTGAGGAGGGCATGGGCTGTTCAGCTTCGCCGCACATTAAAGAACCTCGAGTGATCTAAATTTCCGCAGCCCTCTACAACAGACTCGCTCATAGCTCGAGTAAATTTAGAACGTACCCCCCCCCCCCCCCCGTGCTAGCTCGGTTATCAAAAGCAACATGAAAATGTCTTAGTTAGACGTGCCTTGGGAGTGGTCCAACAGAATATGCTATATATCGGACAGTCAGCCCGTTGCCTTAATGACTGTTTAAGGGAGTACTCTCAAAACTTAATCCAGCAAGAAAAGCTCGCGAACTTAGTGAACAATCTAGTCATTTCGTAACCACTTTCCATTCTAATCCAATGGACACAAGCGTTTGCGCTTAGCGCCCTATACTCTTGTAAAGTTAGTATCCTTTCAAACCATGAGAGCTGAGCATGCTTATGAGCGAAGTGTGGCGAAATATGTTCTTCCACAGGCGCAACGGAATCACGTCAGTTAGCATGCGCTTATATTTATATATAGTGAACATCAACTCCAATCACTATGATTCTTGTCAGAAACGCTTGAAGAGGATGATTATACTTACTGAGAAAAAAGTCATTTACTGCAATCATGGCATTTCTCCTTACTCCAGGAAGCCTGTGACTTGCCCAGCCTCGCGTACCCGCTATATGAGCTTGCGCTGACCAACCAGGTCGTCGCTGTGCAGGCTGCCTCCCACTCCTTTTATATTGTATGCGGTGATCTGAGGTGAGGGACTCCCCTTTGAAATTTCTGGGAGGGAGTGCGGTCTGTCTGAATTAGTTGATCGGCAGGTTTTTTGGCTAAGCTTTGCGCATTTTCTGAATGAAAAACAAATAAGCATCGTTAATAAAAAAACCTCAAACAATGTTTGTCGGAAAGGGAAATCAAAGACTTGACATTCATTTCAGCTTGCTTCCAGTATTTCTCCACACGTCGTTGGAGCTAAAAAGCAACCGAACCAAACGACCTGCTTATGATGTGTTGACACTGTTAGACGATAGCGAGATTTAATTTTAATTTTCTTCCAGGTCCCTAATGAAAGACCATTTTCCGGCAGCAATCTCCCAAGATTTCTGTAAGCAGAGCTTCAATAAATGCTTTATCGGGATTGAATTGAAACTTAATATGCATATAAATAGCAGTTGTTATTGCGTAATATATCTGACGATGTCATACGATTCCCCTAATGTGCAGACTTTATAGCCCTGAAAAAAAGTGAAATAAAAAAAAACTGGGATATTACATCTTGTTTTCACTGCTCTACCTATACCTGAAGTAGCAATCTTGTGTAATGTCTGCCAATAGTACCTTATTTATAGATATTAAGCAACACTGATATGATATCTGTACTGAGCTCAAGGTGCGTCACAAGAAAAGCTCGAATGGTGATCATGCTGATAACTGGCAAGCATGCTGCATCAATGCGATAAGCATGACGACTCTGGGTTTGTATACCTTACAGCTCAGGTCACGCATTGCAGAATGCCGCACAAAAACAAAGACACCAAGTTCATGTCAATCCGCGTTAGCGCAAACTGAGGAAGGACTAGACAACACAAAGCATTGGAATGCGCGGCATTAAACGCCACCAGGAGAGCCCTGATTACCTACGTTCTTTGGACGCTGCATAGAGGTCAGAGAGAAAGCGCCATTTTAAAAGTAAGTATCCAGTTCAATTCAGATGCAGGCGCTTGCATGAGTTGCAGGAACCCACATGATAAAACGGAACGCCATTTCCAGGAATCATCGAGGCACAAGCTGACAACCATTTTCATAAACGAAGCACTTGCCAGGAACTGCAGCGCATATAACTTTATACTACTCAGCAATACTACTCCCATTTTCAGCCCTTTGCGAAGCCACGGTCGGTAAGCACGTTTGACCTTTAATGAGCCCAAATGGCTGTGACTTCACCAGCAGCGAGAGAGGGGCTACCACGTCGAGTCATCGGTTGGCGGCGGTCGGTAGGCACGGCGTGCTGCAGGTAGAGACGCGCTGCTACCAAGTGGAGGTGGAGGCACTGCTGTCACCTCTTCTCTCGCAGTTGAGAGGAGGAGGAGGAAAACGATGGGTATATGAATTCTCGCGCTTTCCCAGCTGAGGCACTCGGTATACATCCAGATGAACAGTAAGAAACTTCACGTCGTCTCGATGAAGCCAGGAAACTACAACGGGCTACAGAGACAGATAAACAATATGATCAGCGTCTCGCTCGGCGGCACGCTCAAGATCCAGCTAGACGAGCGCGTCGCGTTTCTCTTGAATCCTCCTCAACCGATGACGACTCCGAATTGAATGTAATGGACGCTTTGAATTGTGAAGACTCTTTGTCGACGTGTTCACTCAGCAGTCAAGAACGTAGGTATGCAACTAGGGGGCAACGATGCGTTCAGAAAACAGAAGAGCGGCAATGGCCGCTACACTACGAGCTGAACTATAGCGTAGCCATGCTATTATTGCTTTCGCGACCAACCGAGCTTAACTAAAGCTAAGCCTCAGCAAATTTTTTTATTCTGGGCTTCATGCTAGGATGAAAATTATGAATGCTTGCCCTTCTTTTTTCTTCTAACCGCGGGTAAACGTCCAGGTGCATGATAACTTATTCGCAACTCTGTTCTTGTTGTAATATTACTTTTGTTCTCATCTTCTCTATGGACGTAAATAGTTCTGTAGAAGAGAAACTTCTTTACCGACCCGCATATTTACGCAATATTTTCGCTGGTCTCTACTGCACAGAAACCACAAAGAAAAGCGTATTTAAACTCCTGCCAGTGATGACTGCTTTGCCCAGACAAAGACAAGTCCACTTGTCGAAATATTGGCTCGGCCTGCGAACTGAGGCTTCCCCCCTGTACCATTGTTCAGTGCTCTTTCGTAGCCTTATAGCACTGTTTTTCATAAGTCCACATCGACAGCAGTCGTTTAAAGACAAAAGAGACGCTTTCATATGCAAGAAGAGAGGAGGAGTAGAAGGAGGATAAACTTTTATTTCTCGAGAAGGGAATCTTCTGCAGAAGCATCCGCGCTGGGTGGCCAGGAATCCTTGGCTTTGGCGACTTAGGTGTCATGCTCAATGACTGGTAGATGGATTCGGGGTTCAGAGATGAGCATATCAGCCTATTACTCCTCACAGGTGGAAAGCAGCAGATCTTACGGAGGGGCATCTCATTGACACACCCACAGTGTGTCTTTTAGATAGTCTTCATAAAGAATAATTTTATATATTTTGTGTATAATGTTGGACAAGTGTGAGTGTAGGTGACAGGATTTCAGAAGGATAGAAACTTCGCCGATGTTCATGCGAAAACCTCCAAACTGGGTGTATAAAAAACATGTGTTGTCGACAGTGAGCTTTTCGAGGGCATTCTCGGTAGAGGTCACAAAATACAAGTGACATTATGTTCCCCTAGCGCCCCTGCGAAATTGCAGTTTGTACTCCTTTTCTCTGCAGCGATGCACAGGTGCCAGTAATCTTTTGTTGTATGCGAACCACTAGAAAATGGGGTGCCAGGGATAACAAACGCGATTTCGGTTATCTCACGAGAAGCGGAGACAAAGGCACTTCAGTACACTTGTCGGTAGGAGCAATGTGGCGACGCGCCAAGCGTGAGAGCGGACTCTCTCGCTTGAGGTGCTGAGGATTTGCTGCCCTACGTATACAAACACACAATACAGAAAGACCGGATGCAGACTTCGGACAAATATTTTTGCGTGTCTGGCTTACTCCCAGAATAGAAAGAAAATGCATTCCTCTTTTTCAATGCCAATATTCGAAGGGTGACACCCAGTCATACCGCTTATTGATCTCAATGGGCGCCCTATCCACCGCAAAAAGTTTCTTTCTAACTATTCCAGAAACAAAACTCCAATTGAAAAAGCACTGACAAAGTATTCCCAACGTATACTGGAGGCAGCAGTGGTGTTATCATTGTAAAATGAAACCGCGTGAAGGAATGAGAACAGTTTGAAAACCCTCCTGTTAAGGAATCAGCTCCAAAGTTGTTGATTTGCAATGAGGGTGTCTGTGCAGGCGCTGTATATGCTGAGAAAAATATAAATTTCTTCTTGGAATTGAGGTGTTATGAAAGAAACTAATAGTGTGTGAGAATAAACAAAAACTTAAGAGTAAATTAGAGTTCAGTTATTCTGCCCAATTCTAATACTACGCGAATCCCTAAGAGGTTAAACAGTGTTTGCTTAAAAACTGCACCTAAGGGTGATCGGAGGTTACCTATATAAAACTTGAAGGATGTTTTAAGCAATCACATAAATGACGGTGAATGTGAAGTGTGCGCTACGCTTTTCCAGATTCACTGCTTGCAATGAACTCTTGTTTGGATACTGACCTTGCTTGAAGTAAAACACTTCGCTTTTTGTTTTAATACTGATTTATTTCATGCTTCGGCTACACTCGCGGATATAACTTTGAATAGACAGAGAACAAGAATGCATCCGGGTGTAGGGGGGTGGGGAAGCGGCCATACGGGGCTGGAAATGGTAGGCCACGCCATGTTCGGTGAGGGCTCGCCTGCCACAGGCGACTGTACGTGTTGTAGGCCGTCATTGCACCCACCACCGCTTCGCTGGCGGATGACGGCTGTTGCGGTGGTGGTAACAACTTTTATTGCCACGAAATGAAAGGAATTATTTCGGGCTGGGGCGAGTCTAGGGTGGCCTCCAGTCGGGAGCGACCTCTTGAGCTCGCGTGACGAGGGCCAGTTGCGTAGTTTTCCTTGGGCTGGCCAACAGCTTGTCCCATTCCTCCGCTGAGGGAGCTGGCAAGAGCGTCTTTGGAGGGGGATTGCTGGCGCATTCCCACAGTATATGGTCTTGAGTGGCCTGCGTCCCGTCACCGCAGTGCCGGCATGCAGGGTTGAATTCTCCGTTTGTAATTAACGATAGTCGGTAGGGGCTAAGAATGGCCTTTGTTTGTAGGCGTCTGAGTGTCGTGGCTTGCGCCCGGTCGAGGTCGGGGTGAGGGGCGGGGTACGTGCATCTTAGCTCGCGATAAAAGTTTGTTACCTCCGCGTATGTGCGCGGTGCCTCCACAGGCGCGTCCGTTCCCGATAGATCTCCGGTCTCCCGGTTGGTTAAGCCTCGGGCTAGACGGTCGACCCCTTCGTTTCCGGAGTTACCCGCGTGAGCCGGAACCCATACGAGATTGATGTTGTGATTGAGAGATCGGTTGCGCAGAATTCGCGCCGCGAGTGCGCTTACAGAATTTTTGGCGAAATTTTGAACGGCGCTTTTTGAGTCGCTTAGAATAGTTTTGGTGTGGGGATCCGCGATGGCCAGTGCGATAGCTACTTCCTCTGCCTCGCATATGGAGCTAGCATGAAATGTTATAGCGTTAATGAAGGTTGACTTTGGAGTGGCCATACATGCCACGTATGCTCCGTTTTTGATGTGCTGAGCTGCATCCACGTACACTGCTTGTGGATCGTCCTCGTACTGTTTCTCAAGGGTCTGTGCCCTTGTCTTCCTGCGGGCATCATGTCTACCTGGTAGCATGTTTTTGGCTATTGGTTTAACAACTAGTCTACTAGTTATGTCAGCCGATAAATGGGATGTTGCGCACACCTCCTCAGTGGGGTGGATGTGGAGCTTGTCGAGAATTACGCGTCCCGCAAGGCTGCGTGACAGGCGGGTCACTTGTGCTGTCTTATGGGCTTCAATTAGTTCAGATAGTGTGTTAAAAATTCCTAACTGCAGTAGTCGATCTGAGTTAGCGTATACTGGTAAGCTAAGGGCCGCTTTGTATGCTGTTCTAATTATGCTATTAAGTGCATGTTCGTCCCTACGACGCAGATGATAGTACGGGCAAGCGTACATGATTCTGCTTATCATAAAGGCTTGGATAATCCTGCACAGGTCGGCTTCTCTCATACCCCTGCGACGTGTGGCAATGCGTCTCACCAGCCCACCTATCTGGTGCGCCGTGACGCGTAGCCGGCGTATAGCTTCTGTGTTCTGCGTATTATTCTGAATCAACATTCCGAGAACTCTGATCGTGGCTACCGGGGGTATCGGATGGTTGTCAATGTGTAACTGGATAGGTTCTCGAGAATCTGGCTTTACCTGTGAAGCTTGTTTGTTCCTTATAACTAATAGTTCTGATTTAGCCGGTGAACAGGTAAGGCCGTTTTCCTGCACATAAGACTGTACCGTGTCGATAGCTCGTTGTAATGAATCTGTAATATCTCCATCGGAGCCAGAATTGGTCCATATGGTGATGTCGTCGGCGTATATGGAATGATGTATGTGTGGGATATCATCTAACAGACGCGGGAGGCCGCTCATAACGATGTTGAAGAGAAAAGGTGAAAGTACGGCGCCTTGCGGTGTTCCTCTCGTCCCTAGTGTAATTTTGTCGCTAACTTTGTCAACGAAATGGAGCGTAGCCGTACGCGCATTCAGAAAGGCAGCGATGTAGTCGTATGTCCGTTTGCCTACGTGTAACTGTGAGAGGTGATTGAGGATGGAAGCGTGTGACACATTGTCGAAGGCCTTACTCACATCGAGTCCCAGGATGGTTCGCGTGGCTCTTATGCGATTTGTATCTAGAATGTCTTGTTGAATTTGCCACATAATGTCCTGAGTCGAAAGACCTGCTCGAAACCCAATCATGGACGGGGGAAACGTGCCTTCCGCATCGGTGTGCATAAGGAGCCTGTTTAAGACAACGTGTTCCATTACCTTCCCGAGACATGACGTTAGCGAGATTGGGCGGAGGTTCCCCATCTCGAGTCTTTTGCCCGGTTTAGGTATGAAAATAATTTTAGCGTGCTTCCATTCCTCAGGGACGCTGCCCTCTGTCCAGTACCTGTTGAAGAGGTCCGTAAGAGCCTCTACTGACTGGTCTTCTAAATTGCGCAACATCTTATTGGTGATGCAATCTTCCCCCGGTGCCGAGGTGGTGTTAATTTTGTTAAGAGCAGCCCTAATCTCTGCTACGGTAAAGACGCTATCCATGCGAGGATTATCCAATCCTGAGTACCCATCTGGCGTGGGTATATCCTGGGAGGTGTTAATGTATTTATCTTTTAAAGTGGTCATGAGCTCTTCGTCGGTGCCTTGGAAAGATTGCGAGATCCTATGTAGGTTCTTGTGGGAATCTGCCTTAGTTCTCGTAGGGTCCAGTAAATGTCTAAGTAAAAACCACGTGTTCTTGTTACCCAGTTGCCCATTAAGGCGGTCGCAAGTCTGATGCCACTGTTCTCGGCTAAGTTCCCACGAGTAAGCCTCGATTTCCTTTTCAAGCCGGGTTAGCCGAATTTTTAAACGTCGGTTATGCTTATTTTTACGCCATCGAGCATGGATACTTCCTTGTGCTTCAATCATGTGCACTAGCTTAGCGTCCGGACTGGGGCTGCTGTCCTCAAGGGCAACAGTTTTTGAAGTGTTTGCGGCGTCTTGCAACAGACGCTCCGTCCATTGTCTTAAATCTACTATACTTTCCGCTGGCCTTTGCGAGCGGACATATCTAAAGGCGTCCCAGTTCGTGTGCTTCACTTCCTGGCGACGCATTTTGCAATGCGTAGCTCGGAAAGTGGTACATAGTACATAGTGGTCGCTTCCTATGTTTGTATTTAGGTTTTCCCATCTCGCATCGGGGATATTTCTGGCAAAGGTAAGGTCAGGGCACGTATCCCTGGTTACACTGTTACCAATGCGCGTAGGTTTATCAGGGTCGACGAGTAAGGTATGCCCTAGCGCCTGGGCTGTCTCCCATAATTTAGTTCCCTTTCTACTGTTAACTGAGTAGCCCCATTCTGCATGGGGTGCGTTAAAGTCTCCAACAGTCAGCAACATTCCATTATGAGCGGCTACATGCGCCTTACGGAAGAGTGTGGCTATTTTCGTGCTGTTGTCTTTAGGTGGACTATATACGTTTAGAATGTAAAGGGGAGATTCTGTTCGTTTGTTCGGCAGGATTTGTATAAATGTATGAGAGACCTCCGGTATTTCCAAATCTAATTGGTTTGCAGTTAGATTACGGTGTACAAGTGTAGCTGTGATCGGCCGGCACTCAGCCGACACTTTCTCATTGTATGCTCTCAGTTTCTGTTCTGAGTTTTCTTCTGTTCGCCATGGGCAGCGGAGCATTATCTGTCACACTTTTTACCGCACCGTAATGGGAAGGAGGAAGGTGAAACCGAAGGCGGAAAAAAGAAATGACGCAGTATGGGATGCGTGGTAGGTATGATTATTTGAAGATTTTTAACGCGCTGACATCGCACAGCATGCGGACGCATCCCCGTTTCGCCCCTTTGTAAACGCAGCCGCTGATGGTCGGGCTTCAATCTGGGTATTTCGGCACAGTAGTTGGGCGCATATCCGAACGTTCAGTCTTCTGTGAACTCTGCTCATATTACCTCATAAACACTAAACATTGCTTTTACCTTCTATAAAAATATTTTATTGCTTCCTCTAAGCTCAGTGTTTTGCCTGTTTTTGTACTTGATCCCGCAGTACGCAAGCGTCCCGATATTTTTGGCAGGTACTTGTAAGCTCAGGATGGTTAGCCGAAATCGTGGGCCCTTCAGATTTGGATAAGGGGTGTTTTTGTGCGCAGTCCAAAGATGCCGTGCGACTTTTAATGCCACAAATTTTAACAGTTAAAAATTTTATTTCATAACTGCGTTTTAAGTTCACCCACTTCCAACAGGCACAGTATGTACGCTACGCGGAATATTTGCGGTAAATAAAAGAGGCATCAAACTGTAATTCAAAAACTATTCATTAAATATATGCTTTTATCACACATCAACGAAATTGGGACATATTTTTCTTGGTGAAGAGAGTTCCCTATCGGCAGAAAAAAATTGTGCAAAAAGCCTTCGAATTCCTTCATTGCTGGGATTACGTGCGTGCGCTGCCCGCATTTGATTGCGATTCTTGCGCCATCGGCCAGTATTTTACCTGTTGTGTGCTTAACAGTTATTCGTGGTGTGGGCACTGCCAATCGATCAACAGCGGCGCTAGATGAGCGGGGAATCAACCCGACTTAAGCAGGTAGAACGCAAACCAAGCGAAGAGAAAGCCTAGAAATTTGTCGTCCTCAAGGAGACAAAAACACATGTAAGAAGGTCTCGCGGTCCGCCCTGCGACGTACGAGATATAAACAGAGAGCAAAGCCCACCGCGCGCTAATCATCTTTCAGCCTGACCTGCAGAAACTTTGGCCTCCATCCTTCCAGTGATATGATTGTGCTGATTGTCTGGGACTTTACCAAGTTTTGGCTTCTAAGAAGAAACGGCCAACACCTAAATGTGCGCTTGACTCTCCTCACATCTGTCCCGTCTTACCAAACATGTAACAAAATTTCTGCATTCAGGGTTTTTGTGCCTTCCTGTGGTACTCATGAGGCGTGGTTCTTCAATTAGAAAAGCGAACTTATAAGCACGAGACAGGCTATATGACAGTGCTGAACCTGGATTAGTGGAATGAAAAGGCATAGCTTTCTTTGCTTCCTTCTCAAATATTCCCAAACTAGGTTTTTTAGCCATCAGTACGAAGAAAATGTATGAATACTTCAATACGCACGTAACAGTTTTCTTCCAGGCGACTTGACACTAGTGCGAAGTATATCATAAGCAAATTCGACGGAATTAGGAGTCATACTTATGGTAAGAGAGCATATGTTGTCTCGAAATGGACTGTAAAAATGCCCAACTTTTCTGGGCGAGAAATGGTAGGCACATTATGAGGCCGCTTCAGGCACGGCCGAAATTTATTGGTTTACAGAATTAAATGCTTCGGTAAACATTTAAAATTTGAACGTATCACACCAATTCTATATTTACATCCTTTTAAGATTTGCAGTGTCCTGAAAATTGCCTGCTACCACCTTCACCACGTTAATTATCGACAGCTGCCGCAAAGAGTGAGCGGTAATAGATGCGGTTACCAAGAGCTTAAGGAAGGCAGCAATCCTTCCACAGCGACATCACATCACTGTCTTGAGTCTTCTTCGCAATCCACGCCTTCGTTCGCTCAATTTGCTCTGGCGTAAAGTAGTTCTTCCAATCCCCCACGATTCCTTTCCTCACAAATCCAACACCTTCGTGCATCTCAACCTCCTCCTCATGTGGCAAATTCTTCGAAAGATCGCATGATTGAGACGTTTGCTTGGTTATTTCAACCATTTTCTTCACTCTGTCTTGTGGCTTGTCCTTCAGAAAAACCTTCATGTTCTCCAGACTGCATGCCTCCATAACCTTGTCTAGAAGATCACTGTCCTCACGCAGAGCACCGCCATGTTCCCTACCGAGGAATTCGCCGATTCTAACAACTTGCTTCCTTGTGTCTTCCTTGAGCTCTTCGTATGTTATGAACAGAACATTGGCTTCATGGCGACGCTCGTACCAGGGTAGGAGGTGGTCGAAGAAGTCGCCATAGATCACCTGAAATCGTGAAGAAAAACATCGACGTTTATTAACTGCTTCATGAAACCAAAACGCTTCTCTCCTTTAATGGCAGAGTGAAGTACCTCACCTTTGAAATGTTAGCTTTATATTTCCTGTTATGTGGGTTCTAGGCACGTTAAGCATTCTACAAAGGAGGAAGGGATTCTCCTATTTTAGCAAATTGAGGTGTGCAACGTTGAAATCTCTCGAAATAACATGTCTCTTAGAGGAAGCAAACATCTGCAGCGTCATCATTTCAACGCTTGTAAGCTCGCCCGAGCGTTCTCACTGATTAGGATCTTTTAGAGTCCCCGCAAAGGAAAACCGCAGCCTGATTCATTTGGTTCTAATATTTCTGCGAACAATAATACATACGTGGGGCATGTATTCTATATAAGAAGAAATTTCTGCACGTACCTTTCCTTTTCTTCGCTTCTAAATTTTTTTGTTGGAGGTGTGCAGAGACAAATTAAAACAATGTGCAGGTGACCTTTTTTTTTAGTTTATGACGTCGGGTATAGTGACTGGGGGCTACGAAAGGGAATGATCTGTGTAGCACTTCTAAAAAGATCATTTCGATAAACAGCGGTGATCTCTTTTCCATACACTTCTGTTTAGCACCCATCTCCTTCTTCACTTTCTCCCTGCACTGAAGCACTGAAATTTTGTTATGCAGGCGATGGCAGACGTTTACGGAGCGGTTACGCTTTATTTATGCATGCACAACGGCAACTGGCAGTGCAGTGAGGGAAGCTACACAGAAAGAAAAGAATGACGCAGACACTGGCAGCCAGAATGCTGGCCAGCATCCCTACAAGAAGTGGTGTTATTTCTCCATTCTCTTACTTGAGAAACAACGTCGACTTGCGAAAGTGGTAGGTAGGACATATCGACCATCAAGCTTTGAAAGTGGTAAGATCTCAAGAACATCAAACATCAAGCATGCCTACACTTGCGCGCCCGGGAGAGCGTAATGTTGCCAAAGATACAATTCTATATGCATTAAGGCAGACATCAAAGCAAAAGGCAGGCTTTAGTAAAAGCTCAGAAGAAGAAGCTGGACTCACACCAACACGTCCTATATACCAACATAGGGACCTACCCGGAGCTCGGTCAGCATTAGTAGTTGTGAACTCACAGCTGTAAAGGGTCCTTCATGAAGAAAGGTAGGACAGTCAGGAATAACTGCTGAAATCAAGATGCAGGACCACCTGGCACTTATCCTAGCACAGCGTGCTCACTGACGTCTTCACTTGTGCGAATTACCCACAGGAGGCAAAATCCAAAGCAGTAGTCCTGGCTACCAGATGTAACGAGAGGGCAGAGATCTCACCCACCATAGTCACAGACTCCCAGATGTCTTTTTGCTATCCTACAGAAGGCTGAGAACCGGCGAGAGTATCGGTTCTTCCCAACTCTACCTATTACAAACAAGATATTCATTAGAATAGATCCTTGGGCACGGAGGAATTGAGGGAAATGAGCTGTTGCATGGCCTAGCCCGAGCAATCGATTGCGGGGTGGGCACCACCCATCCCTACCTCACCCTTCTATCATTTGTATATATGGATTGTCTTGGACATCTGAGGCAGGATATGCTTAAAATATCCACCGCTACACAATAAACAGATATCCGTCGATACCCTTTGATGACATAAAATCCAAAGCAACGCATATTCTTAAACTTTAAAAGTAAAATTCGGTTACCCTAATGTGGCTTAATTCCCAGCCTATTCCACATATCCTTGAGTTGTATATGGCAAACCAACATAACTTGCCACATAAAGAACAAATATACTAGCTGCGGGACGCTGCGCTGTCCAGAGATGCCTTGTACGTCCAGCTAATGATCGTCTGCTTGTCCGTGATGTCCGTGATGAAACAAAAGCCAGTGAAGCCTAGGACTACGGGAGGCGTCCAATCTGATTGTAGCTTCCAAATTTGCCATTATCCGTTTCAATTTATGAAGTTTCACCCCTGTTCATGTCACCCATTCCTCATAAGCTTATATCAAAGGAAGAAATACGAGAAAATTATCACCCACCTACTTACTGTTGTATCTACTATACGTACGATGCAGCATCCTAACTTGCGCTTTGGCTGTTCTTTTGATGAGTGAGAACAGCAACCAGTTATCAGGGCGTTTTGAATAAAAAAGAAAAAGCAGCCTAACTAAAGCTACTATATAGAATTTACTCTGTCCTAAATATGACAGAATGGCAGGATGCAAGGCCTGCAAAATTAACAATTACTTTAGTGTTATTAAGGCAATAAATATTATCCCGAGGACTTGCTTCTAGGGAAAGGACAAGACATGGCTGGTTTAACATACTAGCAGAAACAATTTCAATCAGTTATAGTAGGCACAAATATCCACAGCCGTGTACCTAACCACCTTACTAGCACGACGAAATTAAATTTCCTACAGCAAACACTAGATCGTTAATTGTAAAAAAAAAAGCGTAAATACAAATGATCTGTTTTTCAGTGAAGGGCTCTTGCAACAATTCTCGTTCAACGTTGCAAGAGAGGCGGTTGGGTAACAACTACGTTCTATGGAGATATTTAAATTACTGCAGTGTACTTAGCCACTGTGTTACCAATCACACAAGGTGATAAAGGTGATTTTTTTGTAATATGTTCAGACGGTTATCTGATACATTTGTAAGTTGCGTCATTGCTGTCTATGGAGCCGTACCTAACTGCAAATCTTACCCTGTATTTATGATAATGTTCAATAAATAGAAATAGTAATGTTAAGGGATGACGAAACTCTTTCAGCCTTTATTCTGGCGGCTAAGTAATATCGTGCTACTGTGCGCTGTCAACACTCAGCACTAAGCTTGTTTTCACTATTCTGTTCTGCAATGCGCAGTTAAAATATTATTTCAAATATATTTAAAAATAATAATCGTTGTCAAAATATACTTTGCTCGAAAGAAGTTGAGTTCGGTTTCATTCAGAGCTCATTTTAATAAATGGCACCACTCGCATTTTTGCTCCATCAAACATCAATGCCATCTAAATATCTCATAATGCAATGATTTAAACCTTACTTATGCAATAGTGCTGTGGACAGCAAAGCCGTTTTGATAAATAAGCGATGCGACACATTCAACGAAATGACATTTCGACTGCCTTTTTTTATATTCTATATTTTGAACCACATTTAAGTCCAGAAAATTTAAGCACGCAGCAAAAATTCATTGTTGACGGGCTTCAACTTCACTATTTCCTTTTGTTCGATATCAAAAAATAAAAAATGAAAATAGATACATATTTTGCCTAATTAATGAATTATGCCGCATATTAATGCCTTCAATATTCCTGAGTTAGCCTGCCTGCCTAGACAGCATCGCCCCATTTCTCACAGCTACAAAAATAAAATTTGTATACGCTAGGAAATCAGATAGCTATAGTGCGTGTTAGCCATGATACAATTATATGTAGATGTAGTGTGGAACAAAATGTTTGTTCTATACAGGCACCTAGAAGTCACCTAGAAATCTACTAGTGGGTAAATTAATAAGCCGGACAACTATGCCACACTGCTTGCTTAGCGGATTCGAAAGCGGTCTCTTACGACACTGGTTTTAGCAATCATATTCCGTCTGGTGTAAACACTAAACCATTCAGTTGGTTTATAGAAGTGAAGCGTCTATGATGTGGTGTGTTCCCTTTTTTTCCAGAATTTTGAGAAAAACGTTTCTCGACATCAAGACGCCTGTGCAAATGCCATAAGCTGCACATTATGAATAAAGAACTGCCACGTTTTGAGCATGCTAATAAAGTAGTTGCGGCAATGAAAATCATATTTTGCTTGGGTAGTTTGAATGACTAATTTCAAACCCAAAAGTAACCCAAACTTCGCCTTTGTATACGATTAGTAGAAAATTAAATTTCAAATTTAGTTTTCCCTGCTCCCGCAGATTATTCGGAAGATATCTGACCATTTTTCTCTAGCTTCTTCAGAGATGCCACCTGTCATAAGTAATCGACGTTTCTCCCCATGAGCGATTTAGACTTTCAGTTTCCTATAAAAACATTTATACCCTGTAAATAATTTCGCTTTTAATTTATAGTTTTAGAATGACAAGGCGTACCACCAACAATGCCCTACCTTTCCATTGATAAACATGGTGAGGAACCTCTCGAAAGAGACATCGGTGACTGCCTTCGGTGTAACGCCCATGATGAAGTGGTAGTATGAGACAGCGCAGTCGTAAGGATTCCGGGCAACGTAGATGTACTTCGCGTGGTCCACTGGTGGAAACACGCTCATGGGAAGGTGGGTAACGATTGAGCCAGTTCGAGAGGGGTTGTAGGCAGCCTCGGTTCCGATCAGATCAATGAACGGGCACATAAGGCTGAATTCGCCGATGGAGCAAGGTTTTGCACGTGTAAGGATATTCCAGATGATGAATTGCATCCAGTTGGTTCCGCACTTTGGATAGGTTACCGTGATGATGTCTCCATCCCGCGGTTTGTAATGAATGGCTGAACGGATTGTTTCTTCTCGAAATATCTTGTGCATCCAGACACCTTCGATGTCTCTGTATGATTCTTCATCCATTCTAAGCTTGTGTTTCCTTGGAAGATCATGGAAAGGATACAGAAATATTAGGAACATTTAAACTATTTCCAGGGTAATACGCGAGTGGAAGAGGACATGATTTAGAAGCTACGAGTAGTCATTCGTTAAAAATTGTGAATGTTAGAATTAGTTTCTTGTACTCCATCTTTTGTTCAGTCTGCTGGTGCCTTATGATTCATTTGGTTTCCCCTCAGACGGCGAGGGAAGGGAGCAGGAAGGTTGTACTAGAATTTTACAAGCTCGTTTTGTAAAAACATGGTCATAGAAATGTTTCTACCTGCTTCAAAGCTGTTCAGCGCAAGAAATATTGAGGACCTATAACAAAATGGTTACTTCCTTTTAAGCGCTACAACAATGCGCGCTTTTTCAGAAATACTGCTGTAGTAATGGTTACGAGGGGTTTAGTTACGAGCATATATCTTCCTTTGATGCACTTCAATATATGCGTTTTTTTGTTGCCCAAACTATTGTACATTTAGTTTCAGCGTCAACGTTGCGGTACGATCTTAACTATCTTGTGAATTTAGCATGTCACATAACATAAGCCACAGGCATAGTACTGGAACCGTGCCTCACGATTACAACCTGTATTTGTAATTTGACCGCACTAAATAACAATGGACAATTTGTGAGATGTGTAGTTCGTGATAGCAGGAGAATTTGTGAGATTTTATAGTTTGTTTTTAGTATGGAAGCTTTTATCACGCAAAATGCTGAAAACATGTTTAGAAAAGCTAAGAATGCGACGGTTCTGTGCACAAAAACCAAGTGCTCTGCCTTGTGGGCGATTCTAGGGGTTAAATATGTTGCAGGCCAAAATCAAAACGAAACAAATGGGGATGCGGTAGAACAAGTAACGCTTCCTTTAATTTTGCGCATTTATTAACATCATCCTCATTGGTGCAATGCTGGAAATAAGCCTTTGAATCGGTGAATTAGTAAGCAACAATGAATTGTTTTTATCAAGACTCTTTAAGCGAAATGTTTTTGTCAAAGATGGCAGCGAAGGTAATAATTACTTGGAGGCATTTTGGTGCAAAAAACACACAGTGACTAAAGAATAAAACAAAACAATGGGTTCATGAGCTTTTTCGTTGAAAAACTTTCTGACAATAGAATAGAATAGAATAGAATAGAATAGAATAGAATAGAATAGAATAGAATAGAATAAGAAGAAAGGAACGAAGGCCATATAATTGAAGGGACTTATTTGCCATCCCGCTGAATAGGCTATCTGCTTGACACACGCTTTCAATGCATTTTTTTTGCGTGAATCATATTAGGGGAATAATTTTATTGCAAAAGGATACTGTTGCCCGGAGACTTTTGATAGGGGCAGTATTTTTGAGCCCCGTTTCTCCTTAATAGAGCCATAACCTAAAAATATATTTTATTCTCTTAATGTCCAATGTCGAATATTTTCGGTAGATTTCACAGCGTGGGTGAATATAATAATTTCGGAATTTGTATGTGAATAAGCACATAGAAGCGTAAACATTAACGAGTAGTTTATACCATTGACTAACATCAAGAGAGTATCATCTGACATAAATGCATGTTCCTCACAATTTCAGCACTGAGGCTATTATCACTCTTTTTTTTTTAGGTGGGAAAATTTAGGATCATTAGATTATAGCAATTAATTTTATACGCTGCTGCTATTCTTTGAATTCATCTCTGCATTTTTGTTAATGCTCCCTTCCGCAGGATGTTCAGTGCTATACTATCCGAAGCATAACTGCGGCATTTGTTACGCAGAAACTCTTTGCAAAATGTTCAGTGCTATACTATCTGAAGCATAACTGCGGGATTTGTTACGCAAAAACTCTCCGCAAAATGTTCAGTGCTATACTTTCCGAAGCATAACTGCGGCATTTGTTACGCAAAAACTCTCCACAGAATGTTCAGTGCTATACTATCTGAAGCATAACTGCGGGATTTGTTACGCAAAAATTCTCCACAGAAAGTTCAGTGCTATACTATCCGAAGCATAACTGAGGCATTTGTTACGCAAAAACTCTCCACAGAATGTTCAGTGCTATACTATCCGAAGCATAACTGCGGGAGTTACGCAAAAAATCTCCGCAGAATGATCAGTGCTATATTATACGAAGCATAACTGCGACATTAGTTACACAAAAACTCTGAGGCAGTGAGCCTTCAGATTGATAAATAGTTGTAATAATGACCACCGAGGGCTAACATTATGAGTTTTGTTGAAGATGCAGTTTTAAATTAAATATATTTTTACTTCCAACTCCCGTAAAGTGCGCCTGATTGCGGTGTAGGAAGGCACCTGAAATTAATGCAGTAAGAGACATATCAAAATCTTATAATAAAATCAAAACTTTCAGTTAGCGTGAGGTCTGACCGCGACTCGGCATGCACCTCGTTTATGAAGTGAGAAACGGCGTATTGTCGTATGTTGATACGTTTTGCAAAGCTTTGTTGGTATTGCTTAGGCACAGTTTGCGAGTGAAATTGATCTGCTGCTCTCCGCTGTAATTGGGGTATCACATCTCTACAAATTCCTGCGAGAGCTTTCGCTACCTAAGAGGCAGTGTGGATACAATTGCGAATAAACTCTTTCCCCGCCGAGGTAATGAGTGATTGATGAATTCACCTATTCCGCGATCTGCTCTTCCTTGTGTGAATATTCTGACCAACGATCCACTCTGCCATCTAATATACCGAATGTTCACCTCTCGCAATGGCTACAGCTCTCTCATTCTTAACAGTTGGAAGCCGCGTTCCTCAGCTCTGGCCCAACTACTCATTTCAAGACATACGTTTCAAGACATTTCAAGAGCTCAAGGGTCTTTTGCCACCTAATAGCGATCCACTGCCACTCTTATAAATCTCAAGGAAAAATATTTTTTCTTCCGCCTCCTCCTCCTCTTCCACCGTGGCTACTGCTTACACAGCAATGTCGCTATGAATGGTGACATAGAAACTCATGTAGCGGCAATAGAAGAATCAAGTCAGACAATTGAATTAATTCCTCTTTTCAGACTAAAACGTTTAGCGGATTGTGTTTGAAAGCACTACGTACACTACAAGCAGACACCGGTCACGGTGGAAGTTACTGCGCTCTTTTGTGCAGCGAGTCGCATGTGAAACAATTTTTTTTTCTTTGCCAGCTTACCTGAAGTCCACCTGAGTACGCGTCTCGGCGAAGGCTGCCTGCACCAGGTTCCACTCAAACGCTGTTACCAGGCAAAAGCACCTATATCTCTACCCAGAGTCCTCGTGAAACAGGGGGGCGTTTCCACGGACATACGGTTGCTCCTTTAAGTGGTACTCATATCCACCGTTTGCTGCTGCTGATAACCACCATAGAGTGACAAGATAAACATTAGGTCTAGGATCTTTAGATGGAATGCCACTAGTGTGTAGATACAATAAGTGAGGGTAATGTTACGCAGAAAGGCCTTGAAATGCCCTCTTACGCGAACGTAGTCACAATGCAAGGAATAGTGATACTATTCCGTTTAGCATCGATTTTAACATGTTCCTCAGTTAGAGAGGGTGGGCGTCTTTCTGCGACCGAGAACCGACCCACGTGTGCGCCTTAACTCTCGCGACTATTTATTTTGGCGGGTTTTATGTTTTCCTTTTGATTTCTTCCGTCTTTGGAAAATTCTTGCCAAACATTGAATAACAACCAGAAGATATATTGTATGGAGGATCAAACCTTAATTCTTCGTAAATGAAGTGGTTAAGCAAAATGCTCCAGAGAAATGCCACTGGATGCTGTCGCGACGCTGGGGCTACGTCGACCCGGCCTTCACTTGGTAGCGT
>JAJIZL010017422.1:1508728-1526720 GCA_023969395.1 Amblyomma maculatum
CACAGGCGAACAATAGAGCGCGCAATTGCGGATGCTTGGTCGTAACAATGCAGAAAGCAGGATTATCATTTTGAAATTAGTGATCACTTGCCAAACTTAAGTGACCATCAGAAAAACCAGACGAAGGTTGAGTGCGAGCGAGTGATAGTGATGCGCGCTAAGAGCCACACAATCTGAAAACGATACGACATGCTTGTTTGCTCCATAAAAATGACGTTGCAAGTGTCAATCTGGATCTATGCAGTTGCAATCACAACAAAGATACGTACCATTTCCACCTTTATTTTATTTATTTTTTATTTCAACGTCTTCTGGTAACATGTCATAAAGGTTTATGTGGCCGTTGGAGGTCTCATCAAAAGCAATGAGAGTATAATACGAAGTAGGCAACGAAATCAGCAGGTGCGGTCTCTTCAGTTCGTATTAATTTCATGAAGTCGTCCTTTGACGCAACAGTTCGTTCTGTTGCTGTTGCTCCTGTATTAACTCTAGTCGCAAGGGTAAAGTCGGTGATTCACGCAAACATGACCCGCACACACTTTTTAGCCACAAAGTTTCCCTATTAGTGAAATAAACTGACACCTAACAGTGTACTTCCATACTCTGTGTTCAAACCCATTGTGACTTCAGAGCCTCTCTCCGATTCCCGGTTGGAGTACAAATACTTCTGTTGCCTAAGGGAGGTCGCTGTCCTTCCAGAGTGTCATAACGTCACTTACTTTGGTCTTCCGTTCAATCCAAGACTTCACCTGTTCTATGTGCTTCGGTGTGAAGTAGTTTTTCCAGTCTCCCAGAATTCCTTTCCGCACAAATCCCGTGCCTTCGTGCGTATTATACTTACCCTGCGGTAATTTCTTCAGCGTCTCAAAAGACTGCGACTTCGCCGCCGCTGTCTCTGCCACTTTCTTCGCCCTGTCTTGTGGCTTGTCCTTAAAGACGGCTCTCATGCTGTTCAGGCTGCAGGCGTCTAAGACTCTTTGTAATAATATTTCATCTGCACACAAGGCTTCGCCGTATTTTTTCTCAAGAAAGTCGCCTATCCTGAGCCCTTGTCCCCTTGTGTCCGCTTTGAGTTCTTCAAAGGTTAGAAAGAGGATGTCCTTCTCGTGACGTCTCTCGTACCAGGGAAGCAGCTGGTAAAAAAAAAATCACCATAAATGACCAGTAAACATATACGGCTCAGATTGGTTAAGTGTAGTATGGAAAAGCAGCTTTATCTGCAAACGTAAATTCTAAGCAAGTTGACGCAAAATACATGGTAATCTTTCTTTCTAGCGCAGCTAGCACTGCCATTCGGCCTCATTACTGTGAAGTGGATTCATTGTTCTTATGTTTAGGTGATTTGCTGAACCAATATGAATTGCGCACACTATGTGTTTTCTTTGGAAGTCAGCAAACAGGTACTGATATAAAGAAAAACAAAGCGGGCGTTTTTTTTTTCCTCATTGTGAAGTGTTAAATAAAAGCAGAGACAATTGACTAAGAATTGGAAGAAAAAGAACCCCATGCCGGCAGCGAGATGAGAATCCTTGACCTCCAACTTCGCATAAGATTACCTCCTCGTTTATTGAATATCTTCACATTAAAAAAAAAGGAACATTCCCTACGTGCTCCGTTTTGTCAGTGGCTATTGGTTCCCGGGTTGTCTATGTCATAATGAAGTCCCTTCGTTTCATCGTTATTTTATTCGGATATACGAAATAAAGTAATAGCAAATACATATTATTTATTTATTTGTGATTATTTTTTATTGACTCCTACTGTTCAAGGCTATGTGCCTTTCAAACGATTATGTACTCACTGTTTTATACATTTTGTATTTTGTAATTTTTATGCGAGATCGTACTGAAGCTAACATATGTTTCTTCCGTAGAGAATACCACTCCTTTTACCGCAGCACTGATGCTTTATCATTCACGAGGGAAATAAATTTATACTTTTCTAAAGATGCCTAACTTTGCAAGCACTCCTGGGTATCCTGGAGACAGATTTTTGGGGCCCCTTTAAATCAGCATTTACTTTTTTTATAGGTTTTTGGAATTCTGGAGAAATATTAGTCCCAAACCAATGGCTTTAGAACTTGTTTAACTATTGTCGTTGTTTCGTACGGTACAATCTCATGTCGTATACGTATAAATAAAGCGTACTGGAGATTGAACCCCGGTACTTATTTTTGGATTGACTAGTATTCCAGTAATTTTATATAAATTTGCTTTAGAACTTGGGTGCAAAAAAAACTAAACAAAACAGCCAGCATTGCGACCCATGATCTAGTAGACTAAATTGCACACATTTCTATCACGGTTACCGTAATGATGATAGGAAAGCTATTTGTCAGGATATTTACGGCATATGAGTCGTATTCGGCGACAGACTAGCAGGCTCCTGGACGACAACGCATGAAAAATTACATCGGTCTGCACTCTTCAAGCAAACAATATGGCATAACTTTATTCATAGGCTGGCGGACATTAAACGGGAATGACCGACTCCGGTAATATGAAGATGTGAAACAAATTTACCTCCTAATATCTCTTCCGTTTTTTCTTTCGGTTACTTTAACTTGTTACCAACATTATCTTTATTGACAACCTATCATCCCTCTCTAGAAGCAAATTACTGACTCATTTTTGCTCGCATCGAACTGAACTTGCCTGCAATGCTGTAATGGCGGCTAGTTGGTTTTCCATTAACATACAGGCGCGCTGAACTTTAACTCGAGACAATTCACGTACCAGTCTTGTCTTGTGTTAGTGAATTGTTTCGAGGTAAAGTTCAGCGCGCCTACGTGATGAACTTGCCTGTTCTAGGCATAATAAGAAAGCAAACAATTCGAGGACAGTTTGGCGACTAAAGTGATGAAAGGCGAAAACCTGAGTGCTGAATTTTGCTACGCTACTGCTGCGCATGAAGCGATGAATGCTGCTACTAGTAAAACGAGCGACTACTCCTTCACATTCTGCGCGTGCATTTATTCAGTGAATTGTGCTTGGCAGCGACGAGATCGCCCTCCTTGCATCTTAGCTTCGGACAAGCTAAGCTTCGGTCCAGCGATGACCCTGGCATTCAGTTCAAGGCCGTCTAATGGGCTGGCATTGCCAAAAGTCTCCACGGCCTGCGGCATGCTAGCTGAATTCCCCTATTCCTCCCGCTTATTGTGAATAAAGTTTTATCAGCCTCAGCCTCGCAGTTGTTGTGCGTTTACTGTTGTGTGGTTGGCTTTACCGAGTGAGTGGCATTAAATAGCAATCAATTAATTAATTGCGCAAGTAACGGTATTTATTAATTTTATTTGACAATAATTAAAAACTATAATTATCATTAGTGACTAGTAATATTTAGTTAATTTGTCAATAATTAGCAATAAGTTATTCATTAGTCAGTATTTAATTAGTTATTGATCGTTGATTGGCATATGGCCTTATAAGGCATGCATTCGCGCATACTGTGGGGGTGCTCTATGATTGGTCGAGACCTCCATGACGTCATCCCGTCTCGACCAATCAGAGCCACCGCAAAAGCATTACACTTTTGCTGACGACAACGATGAGGCAATAAAGACTTTTGCCTTAAAAAATACGTAACGTACCTTGCCCGAGAGGAAAAGAGAAAGGAACTTCTCGAAGGAGACGTCCGTGAATGTCAACTGTGCGAGTCCTTTGAGGAGATGGTAGATAAAAGACGGCGCAGTTATACGGGTTTCTGGCGACGTACACGTACTTTGCGCAAGCCACTCGCGGAAAAACACTCAGGGGAAGATGGGTCATAATAGGGCCCATTCTCAAAGGATTGTTCACCGCTTCGGCTCTGGTCATTTCAATGAACGGAGACATGAGGCTGAATTCACCCATGTCCGTGGACGCAGGCTTTCCGTTCGTCAGGATATTCCAGATCATGTATTGCATTCAATTCGTGCCGCTCCTGGGATATGTCACGGTGAAGAAATCTCCGTCTTTTGGCTTCTAATTGATTGCGGAGCGGATGACTTCGTCCCGGAAAAACTTGTGCATCCACACACCATCGACGTCTCTGTACACTGACTTGTCCATCTCAATTCTTTTCGCTGCTTCTGCAAGCAGTAATACAGGGAACATGCGGTGTTAATGAGCAGTAGGAAGTTCGGAGTTTAATAGAAAATTTCGCCACTTCGCAAACAATGGATGCTTGATTTTTAATAATTATATTGCCGCGAAACCTGCAAAACTGAACGGTCTTGTCACCACTACGTGACAATATACAAGAGACGGGCTGTATTTCTGAAAATTTCAACGTTTTCTCGTCTAGTATTGCCTGCGTTGGAAGCTAAGAATTATTTCCAGTGTCTGCTAGAACAGACAGAAAAAAAAAATCCCATTTTCTCTGATAGCCGCTTTGTGCATGGTCAGGGCCAGCAGCGCTCATATTTTTTAAAACTTTCCTCTTAGTGGGCAACGAGAGAGACTAAAGGGAGTAGGACCATTCGCAAATATACAAGAAAATCGAGCACCTATACTTTACATGAAAATTAAACGGAATTCCCTCCCATTCATTCAAGCATAGAGTGAAATGTCATTATCTTATAACGTGGCCCTGGCTTCCTTACTTCCCTCCGGACACGCGCACATTACGACTCACAGTCTTTTCGCCACAAACTAGGGCACTGATGTAACTAAGACTTCGCTTGGATTTTGTGCGCTAAAGAAACATTTCTCAATTCGAAAAGACATTGCGGCTCATTATTGAATTTTCAGATCTTTTCAACGTGTGCAAATTTACGCCTTTGCTTGAAAAACATGTTTGCATAGACGTTTGTATTACCCTGATATGGCCATATTTGTCGGGGTTTTCGACCTACCTGATAGATATCGTGTAGTCGTACCATCGAAAATATGGAAACGAAAAAAATAAATTAGCAAAGCAATAACATTGTTATAGGCGCTTTCGATATATTAAAAATTTCAGTTGGTCAGCTAAGCTGTGCTCTCACCCACTGCTCCTTAGCACAAAGTCTCATCTGTACCGCCATCCCTCATCGAAAGATACAAATAAATATCAGTCGCTCGGTTTTGTTCAGGAGAACTCTGAAAAGAAATAAAGGTAATAATATGGAAAAACTATCCGAGATACGTTCTTGTTATTTACATCGATGGTGTCTGGCTAAACTGGAATGTTTGTTCCTATCGATCCTACTCATGTTTCGTTTGGAACATACAAGCTGTACAATGGCTATTTGAGGCCGATCAGCTGTGCCTACTTAGGGAAAAGGTGATGCTGATCCTCAGAAGGTGCGAGAAAACAAGAAATGTAGTTAGTGCGGTGATGACCACAAGGAATCTAGCTAACAAAATTATGCACGAATATTCATGCTTTACTGTATCGTTGAGAAAATCCTCTCTTGAATGCCATTGACATCGAGCTATCAATTTTGTCAAAGTTTGACCCCCTTTTTTTTCAAGAACCAGAAAACTTACCTAAATAATTGAATTTCTCATTGAATTATCCTTAGGAGAGTCTATTTAACTTGATTTGTACACAGATTGCGTTACGAAGTTTATTTGTAGCATGCTTGTTTGACAATTCTGATTCGAAATTGGGTGAGTGAAACAAAAAGCCTATTTAAATGCAGATTTGTCTAGTGCAGTAAAAACACTGAGAGCTCACTTATTCACTCACTTTTCACTCAGTGGTCTAACTTTAGCCCGCTATTCTTTGCAGAAAGAGGTGACATCGACACCGGATTTTGATCTAAAACGGGGTCGATAATGTGTTGAATGAAACCGTGTCTCTTCTTTTTTTCTAAAAAGAAGAGCATCCTAAAAATAATCATTACGATTAAGTAAACCGTTATTGGGTGGCAGCCCTAAATTTGCATGCATGTGCGAGACGCATTTAAAAAAAGCAAGTTAAATGCTAACTACTTCGTACACTTCAGCTCTAATTTGGAGTTTGGAAACTGTTAGTCCATATAAGATTTTTATTAGGGTTTTTTATTAAGGAACTGTTACGACCGTGCATCCGCATTTGCGCGCTCTATTGTTCGCCTGTGGGCATGAATAAGTGCTGAGGATATGTGGTGATGGTCCATTGGCTCTAAGTGAGCCTGTTTCCAGGAATCCTGTTTTGTAAGCCTGTTTTGCTTTGTGGACACCCTGCAAATTCCAAATTGACCCTGTCAAGAGAACGTCTGGAAAAACACAAAGAAACGTCCCCCTGCGGGAAATAGCAGGAAGTGCTTTCTTTCTTTTGTTCACCCTTCCAGTCGAGAAGTGCTATCCTCCAGTGATGAATGCCTCCTATCCAAAGGAGACGACAGAGTGACATGTCCGCTGACGTGCAGGACAAGAAAGGAGCATGACTCATACGGCCATTAAGTGATTTCCCGGGAATGCAGGAAAGATTTGCAATTGTCGAAAAGGGACAATGCTGGGAGCCCTATGCGGCGCGCACGTGTACTTGGGTTTCTGAGAAGTAAACCCACTTGTCAGAACCAGCCTGTGGTTTCTTTGCTGAAGAATAGAAATGTACCTCCTCTCCTCGCCGTTCCCAAGCTTTTCCCGCCAACAAGTGATCACGCCCAACGAATTAATGCCGGACCAGTCAGTGCCTCAGACCATCAGTGCAGTGATGTGTTCGATTGGATGCCGATATCTGAGGGGCGTGCCCTGGAACTGATTGGTCAGCATCTTCAGAGGGGGGGCTGGACATAGGGGGTTTTAAGGACAGTGCAGATCACGAAATGTCGCTCTGGGCCCTGGGTAAACGGCTCATCCAGTCGCTTCTCGCTATGAACGCTTAACGCTTGCCATTTTGCTGATGTACCCTTCTTTTTCGTGTAAATAATCTTGTAAATAAGTTTCTCAAAGTGCCATTAAACCTGCTTGTACATATTTCACCAACTTCGAAGATTCAATCCTACTTCAACCCCGAGTCTCTGCACGCTACCAAGTGAAGGCCGGGTCGACGTAGCCCCAGCGTCACGACAGGAACCCATAATTATGCTAGGATTACCGATACATAAAACCATTTGTGGAGAGGTATAAATTTAATAAGCCCCCAAAACGATGCAGGTAGTAATATTGTAATGCAAGAAATCAATGGATGTGAGCTTTGTGAGTATCCGAGTCATATTTAAAACCTTTCCTTGGAGGCTGCAATTTACACATATTTTTTAGAGTCCTACTGGTGACAGCTGGCAACCTGTTAGGGCAAAAGCTCCCCGCGAATTCTCTTCGTAATAGCTCCATGGCGACTTTCTGGGTTCTCTTATTTATTGGACGCTTTTAAGCAGGATGCTGATGGCGAGCCGGCGGCTCGACTGCCCTAATTCAATTATTTCTGCGCTTTGGTGAGAGAGGAGAAGCATAATATTTGATCTTCGATATTTCTTTAGCCAATGAAGCTTGTTTATAAACCTTTGCGCTGAGGAGAAGAAAGATGGGATACCTATTGCGCGTGAGCGTTTTCTACATTTAGTAAAAGTTTCGATGGGCTTTCTAATAATTATAAATCTAGATAGGACCTGGAAATACATAAAATCTGCTCGTCTTATTATGCGAGTCTTATGCGACAAACCCCGTACTTTAGGTAACCACTGTAGCAGCGTCTGAGACATGCAACGCAAGGAATCGCAGTCCCCCACCGAAGAGAGTCCGGGCACTTTTATCTCGACTACGTCCGGGTTTCGAGGGTGGCCTAAGAGTGCTCTGCATACAGAAGTGGTTGTTAAGCAAACGGTATAGTCGTATCATTTGCCAAGCTATCTGAAACTCGGTAGGTAAAATGCCCGGGATTAAAGACCGCACGTGCAGTGTGATAGGGAGTTTTAACTATACATGATAAGACTTGGTGCATGTGCTTTGAATCTCAGCGGCAATGAGAAGCAACTTGCGTTTGATGAAGGCAATTACGGCAATCACTTCTCTTTATAATTTTAGAAGGAATTGATCTTTAAAATGGCAGAAGTTAATTTGGAATTTTTTTTTTTCAATACGAGAAAATCATAGTGCTGCCCGTACTATCTCTGCCAAGCGTTTATTTCATCACAAGCTTTTATATGCAATTTTAGCTCCGCAGTCTGAGTGCATCTAGTTACAAAGAAAGCATACTAGAGTAATGAAAAAAAATTGTATGCTATCATAACTGTAAAAAGAAAACAATTGTCAGGATACCGCGACAGATAAAAGGTGGCATGAACAGTCGCAAAAGCACACATTAGTCCAGGCCTGCTCGACGGCGTTGCTGATAGGGCTTTGAAACAGTGTTATTAGCCTTCGGGAAAAGCTCCGTGGGCTGAAGGGGATCGAAAACAAGCAAGCAAAATGATCATTTTGACTGCTTCAATTCTATATTTGTACAGCTAGGGAGGATTGTTAGCTATGTGCTAGTGTATTACGATGTATTTTAGTGCGTTATTGTCTACTTTAAACAAACATCAATTCGATCATACAGTCAAGAAATCAAGGAAACATATTGGCCATTATGTGCTCAGCAGTTACCCGCCCTGATGTCATTCGCCTCCCGCGTATTTTTTATACGCTTTGTTCCGCGCCACTTTTCAAACCTTTGAATCGCCTTCTTTCCTTGATTATGCTGGTTAAGGACGCAGTATGATGCCAGTAAATAAAAACTTAAATGTTTTCAGCCATGTCTTCGGCAGAACGAAAGCAGAATGACCAAAATAAAATTTGAATGATCGGTTGGAAATTTAAAACGTTCCGACTCAAGTAGAAGTTTGAAGACCTAAAAATATAATTTTGAACATATATTGGGTAAATTGAAATAAATTATCAGCTATAAAATGGCTTCTAATTAAAGATCTTTAATAAGCTGCAAACTATGGGCATATATTTTTAAGATGAGTTTTTAAAATTTCCGATACGTTATGGCTGATATTTTAAGTTCAGTATTTCCCGCCTCTTAAGATCCGACTGGTTCGAGCGGCCAATATGGCATGCTTAATTTTATTGCGAGTTGCACATATTACGCCAAAGCATTCTTGTCGTCCGGGCACACTAGAGTCTTTCTTACAGAGTGTCTTTGCATTTTAGTGTGGAAAATATACTCTAGGTACAAAACTGGGACAGCTTTGCTCCAATCGAAGGACCTTGACATTGAGGCAAGGTCAAAATGGGAGTACGTCTTTTCAGCCACCAGCCTGGCTCAGCGTGTTAAGCTAGTGCAAGAACGCATGGATAACTGGCCGCTTCACAGTGCCTAATATCGTTTGATTCGTCTTAACAGTCAAGGTCAGTCATAAATATTTGCTAAGCTCACCATCATAATAAATGCCACTAACATTCCATATGGACCACGGATGCAGTGCACGCGCAGCACCGGGCTCTGAACATTCCAGCTAAAGTCGAGAGACGAGGGTTATAAATTTGCGTCGGTTGAGCAGACCAAAGCTGTTGGGATGTTGCGTGAACACGTGCTGTCAAGCAGCGTCTGAAGTAAAACTGAACACCACTCTCAGCGCATTTAGCTCCGTTGTGACTCCTTCAATCATGAGCATGATCAAGCACATTCACATGAAGGCTGCTTGCAGAGCAAATACAATGATTTCAGTTGTACAAGACGGACCGGGTTTCTATGATTATCTGCAAGACCTTCAGTGTAACCACTGAAGATCTGTTCGGTTTGGTTGATATTGGTGCGAACCCCATCATCCCGTCGCCATGTTGCGCCATGTTCTTACTTGTCGCCACGTAATGTTGGTTGGAGGTGCGGTGTACATCATCCCCAACCTCAGAGCCCCGACGCCATCCGTACGCCGGGAACAATGGCTGAGAGCCCGTGAATATTGCTGCGCAGCATCGCCCCAGCCATTCCTGCCCAGATGGGACCAGCCGCAACTGCCGCCGCCCAGCCCCCAGCCCAGATCGGCGCGCAGAAGAACTGACCATAGACGAGATCAGGGCAAAGACCCAAAAGACGCGAAAGAACAGAATGACACCAACACGCTACCCCCGCCCAGTCGCCCGACGCGACGTAGGGCCATCGGTCCCCATGAATGCTTTGGTGGTGGGTGGTTGAAGACCACCAGGGGAGGGGGATCGCTCATGCATCATCGTGGTCATGATTATCGTCGTAGCAAGCGAATTATTATCTGCTATCTGTTCTTTACGTCCTCGCTGTTACGTCACCACCGACTTCAACAAACCGATCGGGATGATCCCTCGGTGTATCCGTGAAGTGTTGCGATGAAGACAGGCAGTGGCGCGAGAGGAGCCCTCACGCTAGGCCAGCCATTTAACAATCCTTCACCCTGTCGCCATGTCGACTGTCTACTTGCTTGCTGGCACGTAACAATATAATTTATGGCCTCAAAGCAACTTTGGCTATGAGGAAAGCTGTAGTTGAAAGCTACGGTAATTGCAGGAAACTGGGGTTCTTAAACATGCCTTGATATCGCGCAGTATATGGGCGGTTTACTTTTCGCCTGCTTTACGAAGCGGTCGCATGGGCTGGGTTCGAACACGTGCCCAAGGTTTCAGCGGTGAACCGCCCTAACCACTGAGCCAGCATAGCGGAGCAGCCAAATACTGCCCAAGTGCACTCTATATGACTACAGTGGTTTAGTGTTGCACTCAGTGGGCAGAATAAATAGATTACGAACAATTATACAGGGTTGTTCACTTCTAGCTGTAACATAGGCTCTGCATTCAAAGCATCATTGTGTCCGACGCAGGCGCATACCGAAGCAAAGAGGAACCCGTGCGTGGTGCTTCGCATGCCTCGCTATCCAGTTTTATTGTTTTATTTAGTCGCACGCAATGACTCTTTGAATACAGCAACCGTGTTATGCCTGGAAGTGGAATACCCTGTGTCTGTCAGATGGAAACTCCAACCATACCACTTTGTAGTCTATTCCATATACATTACGGGCTACCTGTATGGGGTACCATCACACTTACTAGTAGAGCAATGTTATTATCACTACAAAAAAGGGATATAAGTGCCACATTCAACCTTTCACTCCGCAGAGGCACAGGAGTGGCTTAAAAAAACACAATTTGTTTAATATGTTCACAATGTATGATAAAAACATGAAGGATCCTACCAACACATATCTGCATACTCCTGGGGTATGGGACTTTCGAACGACTAACTTCCATGTCGCAATGCGCCGCACAAATTATGGCCATCAAATGTTGACATTCGCGGTGCAACCGCTGCTAAATGTTTTTCTTCAGCAACTTTCTATCGCAATAGAAAAGAGAAATGACTGGAGCTATAGAAGGGCTGCGCGTCATTTGCTACTTTCTTAGCATTGTTCGTGTCAGTAAATAATGCTCCCTTTTTTTGCGGAGAGCCACTCTGTTTTAGGTTTAGTATTGCCATTTTAGCTTGCGCCAATTTTTATATATTTTGAACTGTTGCACAATGATTTGAGTGTTTGACATTTTTTTGTTATTTTTCTATAGGAGTGCTGGCCATATTCATTTGTTCTATGACACCTCTTGCCTGCTCATCCTTGGTCGGCATATGCTTTGTGAACCAAAACTAAAAACAAAACGTACCGCTCAAGGGACTTCGATAAACGCGTCAACAGCTCCTCTATACTGCGCCGCAGTCTCAGGGGGGATATTTGAGAGTTCGATATAAGCAATAGTTCAATATATTGCATTTTGATTTATCCGGAAAGGGCTATACATACAAAGGTCCACCGTCGGCGCCAATACAAAGCTCATCAAGGCACGACATTGAGTAAATGTTCTAAGTCGGTTAGTGTGCGTTTGCCTGCATTGTCTGCATGTGAAGTAAGCAGGTTCAAGAGAACTTGTTGTTGCGATAGCTGTTTACAGTGTATCATTATGGTTTAAAGGCGCAAGAAACTTCGCATTCTTTTCACTTTTTCTGTGTTTTTTTGCGCCCTTGAATGTTGCAAATGATTTACACTATAGGCTGTTTTTCGCGTGGAATGCGGGGCATCTTCGATCTTGCCAGCTCAATCATGAGGCTGAAATGGGGTCAGATGGTGTCATTTGAGTCGACGGATCTAAAATTTTTTTCCCTATACGTGTCCACTCAAAGAGACCCCAAGATAAGCATATCCCCTTTTTAGTTTTGAGAAACTCAGTCTAATGAAAACACGTTGGTCAACCGAGAAAAAAGGCTACGGTGTCGATCCTGATGTTTTGCGATTGCTTGAATCAACTAGGAGATTAGATGTGTTAGAAGGCTCTTCAGTTGGGATAAAAAAAAGCGAATGAGCAAGAATATCATATAGTTTCAGAAAAACAGGAGCTTTGCCGAGACCTATGGCTTCTTGTCCTGGTAACGATGCGCACCCTGTGTGGACAAATGGTGCTGAATGCGTCGAAGTACTAGCCTGGCTTGTTGGTGCATATTCAGGCAGACACAGGAGACACAAAATGGTACACTTATGTAGAAAAGGTTTAAGACGAGTGCTAGCCTTGTTCTCGCTCTATTAAGTGGTGTCATCGTCAACGGGTTTTATTGAAAATATTTGAAAAACGTTTCTGCCTGCCACGGCATCTGCAATGGCGCATAGAGGCTGCGGTGGCTGCACAAAGTGATAATGAAAACAAGGTGATAATGCAAAAAGAGAATGAGAGGAAATAAGAGAGGTGATCGATATTAAGACAAGGCAGGGAGGGGTACGTAGAGGGGCTGTAAAAGGACAGTGTAGAAGTTCGACACTCTTCCACGGTTTTATTCACACTGCACAGCTCTTTAGTACGGGAGGGCGTTCTCTCTTCGCAAAGCGCACTAAACTTCTTATGCAAGGGCAAGAAGAAGCTGCATTCGCTTCCATTTCCCCGCGTTTTTGAAGGCAGCGCTTACTGTTTCTGGCAGCAGTGAAGGTGAAGAGGCAAGGGTAGCTTGCAAGGGTCACAGGGCAGCCGGTGCGGCGCAAGCTCCTGCTATCGCATCGATATGCGCTGTAAAGCCGGAGTGAATAGCATTCTGGCGATCCTGTAGTTTTCCATCTTTGTTAGGTTGGCATTTTAATCTCTTTTGTTAAATATGGTGGTTGCGCAGCTGGCGTAGGTATTCAGAGAATTCCATATACACCTGCCTGCATCCTCGCCTGTCAGTACATTCTTAATCTGGTTCCACGTAGATTCCAGTTATAAGCGGAAATTTAAAAAGAGTTTCGCTTATAAGTGAAATATTTTTCAAAGTTTCTCTTATAACCGGAATGTATGTGGAACCAGAATAAGAGTGTATTAATTACTGCATGACTGCTGACTCTTCATTTGGTCTTGTCTTCGCAATTGAGGATTTATTTTATAGCGATGTCTTATGTTCAGTACTATTTGCTACTTCCTTCTCACTGTAAGAATACGCTTCTTTTTCGAGTTCAACGTAAATCAATCATCACATTTGATGCACGTAATTTCCAGTGGTATGACTGATACTGACAATATTATTAAATGCCTACGATGCACCGGACAGGTTGTAGATCGGGCTGTAATTTTCAAACCTTTGAACTTCACACAATCAAAAAAGATAATGTATGGATAAATATGAGCATCCAGTATACCCTCAAGCTGATCAGGCATTGAGTGCAAAAAGCTTGCCTGCTTTTCTGGGAAATTTTTCTCTGGTTCGCCGAACAGATCTCAGGTTAAAGATCGTCACCGGCTGCTACCTCGTTTCGCATTGCTGATAAAGCATTGCTCATAAAGTCTGTGCGGAATCTTTGCCGTTTTGATGGCGGCACGGAACTTAACTCGCGCTTGTAACGCAAGTTGCCGTGCCTGTATATCTTTTCATTTATTCTCCCACATCGTCACCCATCACGATCCTCTTTCTTCTCCTCTTCCCCTTACTCAGTGCAGAGTAGCTGCCAGATTATAATCATTCAGTGTAACCTCTCTGCCTTTCCTTTCAATAAACACACCTTCCCGTTGGTTTTATTCTGAGCATTATAAAGATTTTGTCTAATTCATGGAAGAGTATAAAAGTTCTCCGCACTTTAGCTGTATCATGCATATTCAGACTAGCACAAATATAGACTATAATTTTTAGGCTGCGTCTGGTCTTTAAAGCATTCTTGACTGTCCGCACATTGCGTTTCAGTGAATCAATAACCATTCACTCAAGACCAACTTTGACGCCGAGTGCTGCTATTTCTATTCAGTCCACATGAGTCAGGGCTTTACTGGCCTGGAGTTTCTTATTTAGACCTTAAATCCTTTTGGACGGTTTACAGTGTTTTGTGTAGCTACTAATGCTCCTACTTTTACTGCTCATTCCAAAATATTATACCAAGCTTTGACGCACGAATAGAACAGAGAGGATAATCTTGTCGATAAACCAAGACATCGGACCTACAGCGATGTCCCGGATTGCGCTACCATTCATGTTACTACCAGCTCGTCGATGGTACTTTTTCTTACTAGTTTTAGTCATTGAAAACTCAAACCTAGAAGAATTCAACATCTCAAGTTTTTGGGTCCGCTACTTGTTATCTCTTTAAACACTTCCACCTGCTTTGCGAGGCCAGGGGTATTATTTGTAGTCTCCCAGCTGACGCTCTTTACGTCCACTTTGGGTTTTCTCGCAAAAGGATAGATGATGTGTAAAATATTTTCTCAGCCTATTCAAATCCGATTTCAAAGCCAAGAAATCAGAAAAGTAAAAACCTTGAGCATACTAGGTATGTGGCTACAGAGCCACGGGGAAAGAACGCACACAATCAAGCTACTGACTCGGGCAACAAGTCAGGTCTGCGGCATGATTCGAAGAATAGCAAACAGGAACGGATGGTTAAAGGAGAAGGACGCGATCAGAATAGTAACGGCGATGATAGTCCCCCGTTGGACCTATATCCTCCCGTACCACAACGTCACCATAACGGAATCACAGGAAATTGATGCGCAGTTTCGGAAAGCTTCTAAGCCAGCACTCGGTTTACCAAGTCATGCATCGAATGAGGCTTTAATGGCAATGGGCATCTCGGCCACCTACGAAGAACACAAAAAAGCAATCCTGGCCTGCCAAGAACGGAGACTAGAATAAAGTCGGACTGGTAGACACCTACTGAACATCATGGGACGACCCATCGACGAGAAAACTAAAACTCTAGGAGAAACACTCACTCCCGAAAGCAGAGCTGACTACCAGGTCCTTCCAATTCCCAAAAACATGGACCCCCCACACAACAGCATAAGACAAAAAGCCAGAAGTTGATCGCCACATACAAAGCAACGTCATTAGAAACAACAGCGACATAATCTATGTAGACGCCAGTCCATATATGGGGAGAAAAGCGGCAGTAGCCACCACAGTTGACCACACCAGAAGAGAGGTGACCAGCTCATTGATCAATGTCAACAACTACATAGAAGATGCAGAGGAAGTTGCAATCACTATTGCAGTTAAAAATGCAAGCAGCCAAGGTAGAAAACACATATTACTCAGCGATTCCCAAAAGGCCTGTCGTGCCTTCCTCCTGGGACGCGTATGCAAACAGACACACCGAATAATGGAGCAGGAAAAAAAGACGGGCAACATGAAGCACACAATCCTGTGGATACCGGCACACGAAGGAACCGACGGCAACGAGGCTGCCGACAGGATAGCCCGTGGGCATACTTTCCGGGCACCTGCGCCAGCTGCCCCAGAGCCTTCAACCCCTCTTACATACGGGGAACTAATACAATACTTCAAATTAGGAAGAAAACGATACGCAGAACCACACAAAGACCTCAGCAGACAGGAGGCAGTAACCTGGAGGCACGTACAGGCTAGGACATTCCCAAACCTAGCAAAGTACCACAAAATCTGGCCCGAAAAATTCAAAAATAACACATTCACTGCATGCGGTGAAGTCTCGGACATCCTTCACATGATATAGAACTGCAAAGAGTAATTACAGAAATATAAAGCTCGAGCACTCAGCCAAGCGGAATGGGAGGCAGAGCTGGCCCAAACGGGTCTCTCTGAGCAGCGCAGCTTGCTCACCATTGCTCGAGAAGAAGGCCAGGCCAATGGTATCCTGGACTGATGAAACCACCCACGCTATTCCGTTAAACAATTAAAGTTTACTCTCTCTCTCTCAGAAAGACTAGGCACACGTTTCTTCTCCTAGATAAAACACCCTATTTCCACTCGCTCAGGAAAATGACATGGTGGCCTGTATTCTATTTCAAATCCATTTCTAGCTATAGTATTGCCTATAACAAAGCTATACAGCTTTCTTAGACACTTCGTAGTTAAGGGAAAATTAATCCCGATCCGGGGATCGAACCCGGCACCATAGCCTTTCCGGAACAGTCGCTCTACCGACTGAGCCAACCAGGACGGTTAGCAGATCAGATGGTAAGGCGAGAGCGAATTGATCTGTAGCCTGAAGTGGGAATGGTGTTGGTCAAATATTTTCAGGTGAAAAATATTCCCTAAAAATATCCTCTAAAAATATTTGACCGACACCATTCCCTCTTCTGGCGATAGATCAATTCGCCCTCGCCCTACCATGTGATCTGCTAGCCGTCCTGAGTGGCTCAGCCGGTAGAGCGACTGCCCCGGAAAGACGGTGGTGCCGGGTTCGATCCCCAGATCAGGACAATTTTTTCTTTAACTACGAAACTTCTGAGAAAGCTCTGTAGCTTTCCTTTGTAGCCGTATGTCTGCGATTCGGTCGATGTCAAGATGTAATTACTCCCTTCTTAGAATTTTTATTTGTATATCATTTGTTTACACAGCCATATGCTTGTTATATGTAAGTAAGATTATTAGCAAATAGTGCTCCACATTCATTGCCTGTCCGCTTAAGCACGCATGCTTATATGTGTATTAAGGTGAAAGATTTTAATGGCTCATGCTGTCGTGGACACAATGTGTCATAGAGGTCATAGAGGTCTCGTCATAGAGATCTCGACCAATCACAGAGCAACACCACAATATGCGCGAACGCATCCTTATATGACCATATGGCAATCAATGACCAATTGCTAAGTAATAACTTATTAAAGTTATAGTAATAAGTTAATTGGTTATCAATCATTGACTAATTAAGTATTTCATTAAATACCTAACCAAAAACTAATTAACTACGTACTTACCTGTTTAATGACTAAATATTATTGACTAATCATTTAATTAACTCCTCATCAGTGCCAGTTGCGTAGCAGAATGCGGTACTCAGGCCTTTGCCTTTCACTACATTTAGTCGATAAAGTCGTAACTTTTTTTACGTTTTCGTAACGGATGCCTCTCATGCCTGGACGATGTATATGCACTTTCTGCAGTATTTTCACTAAAGGTAGAAAAAGGTTCCCACAGATGTAATCTCGCAAATCACCGGATGTGGCGGTTTATTGTCTTGACAGCTTGAAAGCGAAGGTTTGGTGTGGCTTGTGGAGTTTACGTCCCTAAGTGAATCAGGCCATAAGAGACGCCGTAGTGTGGGGCTATGGAAATTTTGACTATCTGGGTTTCTTTAACGTGCACTGACATCGCACAGCACACGGGCGCCTTCCTTTTCGCCTCCATCTAAAAGCGGTTGCCATGGCCAGGATTCGACCCCCCATCCTTGGACACAGTAGTCTAGCGCCCTAATCATTACACCAGCACAGCTGGGTTGAAAGCGTAGGATAAGTAGCTAAAGGTTACTTGGATGTGTCATGTTATGCATTGGCTATGCATGGGAAGTGCAGCAAATATATCAAGTATTTGCGGAACTCTTGTCCTCACAAGTTTGGTAGTGCCTGCAACTTCCACAGGGTCTGGAGGGGCTGCAAAGCACGACCCGAAAGCAAATCCCTCTAATAATCTTGACAAAGCTTGAAAATTGAGGATATTTGGCACTTGGTAGAAGGGATTCGAAAAGCGGCTACCATTATATAAAAAATCGAAGTAGTTATAGAAAAAAATAATTCAAACCGACTTGTTGGAATCATTTTGTAGCGGTAAAAACACGGACTCAAAGGACACGAAACACAAGGACACCAAATTGATTCAAACAAGAAATTACCAACTAGCCCAACTTGACTTTTTAACGAAGTTTCTATCTAGTTCTTTGGGCCTTGTCCTTTCGCCG
>JAJIZL010017422.1:1526730-1599169 GCA_023969395.1 Amblyomma maculatum
CAACTTGATGTTTTAACGAAGTTTCTATCTAGTTCTTTGGGCCTTGTGCTTTCGCCGTATTTGTGTTATCATCTACACGTTACGTACATCAAAAATAAAAAAAAAAAAAACTAGCGGGTGTCCCTTGTGTTTTGTGTTCTTTTTGTCCGCGTTTCTACCGCTACAAAGTGATTCCAACAAGAAATTACCAACTAGCCCAACTTGACGAATTTTCAAACCGACTGTCTATGCACATTGCGTGTCTTGTTTTGCGTCGCACGACGTTGGCGACGCTGCCCAACTCTCGTGAAAGTAGCCTGTGCGCAATTTAAAGCGTGCTGTTGGTGCTGATGTTGGAAGGAGGAGAAAGCCCCAATTAACGTTTTTTTACCCTCCATTAGCATATCTTTGTATTTTCTATGTGCACTGTGATACGTGCGTAAATGCATCCCCTTTAGTTTATATCTCAATCTGGAGTGCTTTCGTAAAATAGGGTAGCAATTTCAGGGGTTATAATAAATTTTTAAATGACGATTAAAAACCATTTTTACTGAAAATACCTCAAAATAGCTTTCATTATAGGGAATAGCCTAATTACCAAATGGTAAAGTTGTTTGCAGTACTTATTCAAAAGAAAGAGTCCTACAAAAAGTAGCCTATTTTCAGAGACATCTAATAGTCTTCCCGTCGGAATCTCTCGACATGGTTGGTGTCGGCTCCTGGAACCATTGAAGTACTGTTTACTCAGGTAAGGTATCACAGCCGTTGAACGCTCCGTTGTTTTCCAGTACGTGTCTCTGGAGGTCATAGTCACTGCTTTTTAGAAAACAAAGGGAGGTAGAGAGGTAAATAAAAGAACGCACAGAGTACCTATTCTAAATAGATTCACGCCCTCTACAGCCGCAGGTCAGCAATACCAGCAACACAAGCATAGATCGAGAGCGGTCTGCTAGAAATATGGCGAATGCAGACAACATGTTCCGCCGTCCTCTTTTCTTGCATTCGGGTTCGTCATCCTCTCTGGCAGTCTTTTTACCTGGGGTTATCCATGGACCTTTTCTAGGCTAGTCACTAAAACATAAAATCCAATGGTCTTTAGGCCTCGTGACATTGACAAAGTCATCATGCTATCATAACCGCTTATAGGCCCCGTACCACCGAGATCCGAGTGTTCTAGAAATTCCCATTAATAAATATAAGTGTTGGCGATGCATCGAAAGATATGAAAAATACCTAGGTGAATTAGGGATAGACTACATAGAAAGTTATCTTAAACGCTCTTTATTGAACTGAAAATTATTTTTGCGCATGTAAATATGTCTGGTGCTTATATATGCGCAAGAGGGAAGGTTTAGATAAGAATCCTGCTACCATGATAGTTTCCGAGAGGCTACAAAATAGCGTTAGCAAAATTATCCCAGGCACAGCTTTTTTTCATCTCAAAGTTTTCAAATACACTCTAGGTATCTTGTTATTTTGTTTGCAGAAAACTGAAGCCAAAACATTTACTTGGGTATCACTGGGAGGCAAGTATATAATGTGTCACCATTTTCTGTGTGCTTCACTCTTACCGTTTATTTCTCGAAATATTTTTTCACACTGCGCGACAGGAAGTCTGCAATAATTCCCGACTATATATCTGCACTATGGTTTCCAACTATCTGGTGTTTACGGCAGGCCGCAATCTTTCCAGAGAGTCATCACGTCACTTCCTTGCGTCTTCCTTTCTATCCAAGCCTTCGTGTGCTCGATTTGCTCTGACGTGAAGTAGTTCTTCCAGTCACCTATGATCCCTTTCCGCACAAATTCAGAGCACTCGTGCATATTTGCTTGATCCTTCTTGAAGTTAATCAAATTCTCCACTGGCAGCGACGGTTCATTTGCGGCCTCAATAAGTCTTGTCAGCTTTTCTTCTAGCTTGTCTTTGAAGAAAACCTTCATATTTTGTAAGCTGCAGGCATTTATGACCATCCTGAGGAGAGCGCCATCCCTACGCAGAGCGTCGCCATGTTCCTTGCCTACGAAGTCGCCAATTCTCAGCACCTGAGCTCTGAAGTCTTCCTTCAGCTGTTCATAGGTGATAAACAGGACGTTGTTGTCATTGCGGCGCTGATACCAAGGTATGAGGTGGTCAAAGTAGTTGCCATATATTACCTGTATAAAAGAACAGTGTATCAGAAAAACCCAGATCTCACTTTCACTTCCAAACCGTCAGGTAACATTTCTTGAAGTACCTATCTTAAAGTTTTGGAATGGTTCCTTTTCGCACTCTCCGTTAGCTTTCCTCTCAAACGATACATAGCAATAACAAAGTTAGTCACAATAGAGTCCAAAATACGCAGGTAGTACTTGATCTTCCCTCTCCCAAATCGCACTTCAGCAAATGTCAAAGAATCTCTGTAAATACATATTTGTACGATGATGCATTTGGTTATAGCATCGCTGCTGAAACAAAAGGCAGGAGACTTAAGAAAACATGCACGATTGGAGAAATAAAGCGAAAGGAAACAAAAAGATAACCAAGCAAATGAGCCCAGAAATAGCGGTTGGCAGCATTAGCTGCAAAATTTGATTTTACAACTGATTGCATTTACATTGTAATTTAGAATGGTATTTCATCTTCGCGTTCTGATGCTAGCTTCGCAGGCTTCTCGTTCGTGAAAATGGGTAAGAATAGATGCAACTGTGTGAAGATGGACTTTTCAAGGCCATTTCTCTTACGTAAGAGACTAATTAGTGCTTACCTTTCCTTTCAGGAACATTGGGAGGAACCTCTCAAATGAGATGTCGGTGACCGTCTTTGGCGTCAAGCCTCTCAACAAGAGATAAAGGGAAACTGCACAGTCATACGGGTTCCTGGCGACATATATATACTTCGCATGCTGCACTGGTCTAAACACTCTCATCGGTAGGTGGGTCGCAACAGGACCATTTCGTGATGGTTTTTCGGCAGACTCGGCTCCCATAAACTCAAGCAGAATGAACTTCTGACCGTGCTCAATGATAATGTTATCAGGATTTGCTCTAGTGACGATGTTTCTGACAATAAACTGTATCCAGTGGGTTCCGCACTTGGGGTAAGCTACAGTAATGATGTCCCCATGGCGCGGCTTGAATTTGAAGGCCGATCGGATTGATTTTTCGTGGAATAACTTGCTCATCCACACGCCGTCCACGTCGATGTATGAGTCTTCATCCATTATGGACTAGGAGCTTTTTCCTAAAAGTAAAAAAGGCAGCAAAATAAAGAAAACTTGTGGTTAAAAATTAGAGGGTCGAGATCTATGGAGACAAATGTTTCACATATATTAATGCCTAAATGAAATATCAACTGCATTCAGGAATAACTTGTCTGTGCAGAGCATTAATAGAATAAGGTCAAAGAGCCGAAACTTTGACACTGGAATCCCGTATTAGAAAAAGAGAGAGCAATACACAAGGAAGAATTGTTGACTCAACTATGGTCAGAACATAACATTTGCTGTTGGAAAAAATAATCCTCATTAGTAAATTTTCGGTTTGCCAGATTTAGCAGCTCTAAAAGATTCCTGAATAGTCTGACTGAGCGCCCATTTTCATTTTGTATGTAGGTTATTGCAGAAAGCCCCAGGTGATACCGCACTTCGTTTCAGTTCAGCTGAAGGAATGATAAGTAAGATGCGACTTGTTATCTATGGCGCTTTTCGGATAAATGGATCTGATTTAGGTAAGCCAAGCGAACACCATTCATATTTTGCCATATCTCTCTCGCGTTGCGCACTTTTTTTTTTAAGCAAATTTTATTACAGTTCAAAGCCTCGTGGATACGAAATCCATCTGTTTCGAAGATAATTTTGCTAATTAGAATGATATAGCGTAATAATCACATTGCGTGTATATTGCTCAGACACTCGAGTGTTTTTAAAACTGAATTGCTTGCCTAACGAAATAATGCGAAAATGGCAGGCTAAGATGCAGTTGAACGCATATTCCTACATAAAAACATGAGCTCTTTTGCACACATTGAAATGGTTATACTAATGTAAAATCAAGGGGTTCATTGCAATTCTGTTGTCATTATGATGAATCGGATTTTTAGAAGGCTTAGTATTCCAAAACGACTGAGCCTTTCGTCATTCCTGAGTGCTGCGGACTAATTAGTATACAAAGGGATCATGTAGTCAAGAGGAAAAAAGCACAATGTAATATTTAAGCATTCAGCGGGTGATATGACATACGTGTTGCAAGGTTTCGAGCTACTCTTGCCATGACTACGCAGAGCTCGGTGATGCTAAATAAATGAGATGGCGCGTAGCGCGTTCGAAAATATAAAACATTATGACGTGCACATTGAGAGAGAAAAAAAATGATTCGACAATTGTAAGGGAGCTGCCACCATGTACTGTGAAAAAACTGCGCTGAACTAAACAGACCACAAGAAAGAAGACGAGACAAGTGATTTTGTCTCGTCTTCTTTCTTGTGGTGTGTTTAGTTTGGCGCAGTTTTTTCACAGTACAAGTATGAACCAACTAGCCCAAGAAACGGTATTAATGAAGAGCTGCCACCAACAGTTAGTGCGGTTCTAAGAAATGTTTTCTTGTTTATAAAGAATGCGCGCCACGGTGCATTGCAAGCCAAGTTTAAACAGGTAATTACAGTGTTATAGACCTTTAGGGTATTTACAAAATGTTTCCTTGAGGCGTATTTATTACAATGATGTGCTGTTAATGGCTTATAGGCGGTCTATACTTGCGAAGTTTAGTCAATTTGTCCCTATTCGTTTCGTTCGTTTTTGATGTTTTGTTAAAATTGGTCTTGACGAATCCAAGAATAATGTCGGCCGGAGCGCCTAATTGTGCACCTCCACAAATTTTGACTCCGCATTTCTTTTATACTGCCCATTCAAATAACTGCCATCCCATTTACAAACATTGCACTTTGCTCTCTCCAACGTAAGTTCATGCCGTTTTAAGCAAAATAGAACAATAACAAAATAACATCACCACATCACTTTAATTTCCTTAAAGACCCTTGGGATCACAAGGATGATGGGATCACGAGGACCAAACTATTGCCTGAAGATTACGTGAGGAGCCTTGAATCTCGCTCTCTGTGTTATCAAATATTGTGTATTTTTGTTGTCTAATTTGCTTTTGGGGACCGGAAGACATACAATATGCCTCAGTGCTTTTAACATCGTCTTTTCATTTAATGCTCTCCATAGAAAAGGAGGCAAAAGCCTCTCAGATCACGAAAAGTGTAGGGGATTTTTGATTTTGATTATTCAGAAATAGTAACCTAGTCACAGAATAATTTATTAGTAAGTGGAATAACATGCCGCTATTGGATACCGAATAAGTCATTTTGTATTTCTACAGCGTATAACATATTTCTGAGTGTGTTAGCCTGAGCCAGCTTCATCCATAATGATGGAAGTGCAACGTGATGTGCTACCCTGAATATCAAGCGGTTAGTGTTCTAGCGAGAAAGGTGGGAGCTGCCTGATAACCTGTTAACGTTTCTTATGGCATTAAGAATGCAAGAATCTAGGGCGCGTTAGGAGAATCGGCGAACAAATGTAGGGAAAATGAGGGGCTCTTAATGAGATATATACGGAACGAGCCAAAAGCCACTGGCAACATGGAAAGCAGATGAATAAGAAATAATAATGTAATCATGAATGTAACTGATTATAAGGTAAAAGAATGAAAGAAAGATATACTAATATGTCTAAACGAAGTGACATTGTTTTCCAAATATATATCGGGCACACCAGCTGAATGCGAACATTAACAAAGGAGACGCTCGCACGATCTTAAAGGGACACTAAAGAGAGAAAGGAAGTGGGTTTGCATCGATAGAATGCCAGTTCCTGATTACAAAATGACCACTCTTACTGAAAACAGAGCTGTTATAAGGTAGTAAAGAAGAATAACAGAAATACAGGTATCGCCACCACTGCCAAACGGCCGAGACTCGCAACTACAAATCACGTGACGCCCTAGGGATCCCGGAGGCTCACAACTGCGAATTACGTTGCATGTTTGAATGCGGCAGTACGTTTTTTCTCAAACATGATAACACGCTTTTATCATACGTAAACGACGCCGAAAAGACAACGTAAACGTTGCAAGGCAAATACAAAAATATACTTGGAGGCGCCACAGGCGCCCACTTCAGTTTTGGTTATGTTTCGGCTCAGGCATTTCGTGCGCACTCGGATAGTTTGTTTGAACCTGCAGCGCCTGAATTACGAGCTTGGAGCAGCAGATGCGCCTTGATGGTTCCCATTTGAGCATTCGGAGGCACGAGTGAGCGAAATCCGCTACCGCCGACACACTCCTTCGTTCACACTTCTGCGCCAACAAATCGCCGCCGCTGCCGCTTCGACTGCGACCTGATTGCTTGACTGCAGCTACGTACGCCACGAAAAGCATACATATGCTAAGTACCGAAGGAAAAACGCATTATCATTCAATTGTTCACTTAATCATGGAACATCTGACCAACATATACTGCGTCAACAAGACCTTCAACGTACTATTTGCAGGCGTCGTAAACAAAAGGGGCATACTTGCCGCTCATACCAAGGAGAGCGTCGATATATTGCGCTCGGCGCCCGGCGAAAAAAAGGGCTTCGGGTAAAAAGTAAAAACTAAAAATAACGAAGCACCAGAAATACATTACAAAAGGTTGAAAAAAAATCGATATGTAGAAAAAAAAAACCTGCCAGAAGCGGTGACACTCGAACTCGCCACTGCTGGGTCCGTAACGTTAGGCGCTAACCGCTCGGCTACGCCGCGCCTCAAAAAGCTTGGGAATATTTCTAGTTTTTATGTCATGGCCCCATTTACAATAAAGTGTTTCTGCTGCCGGTCTAAAAGTTACAACTTCTTGATCATCGGCGCATGCTGCCTGCTCTCACGTCTTGCAACTAATGTTCTGGATGCCTATGCGCACTATATTGTGCACTGGATCCATTTTAACATGTGGAATTTCACAGCGCTGGCAAATGTAGTGGCGCCGGCACTTCGGTCATGTTCTGCTATCGTGGACGTAATTTTCGCTGAACACGGAGCTGTAGCACAAAACTTGAAGGAAAAAAGTGCGACGAAGCTTCAAAACTGACAAGCGCAGCAGCGAGGACACTATTTTGCTGGTAACTAAATCTTATTTGTATGTAAACATGTCAGGAAGCGTTGCGATGACCGAGGGCTCGGTTTGTTTATACACAGTGCAAGAAGGAGCGCAAAAGCTTGAGAAACATGTAAAGTATTGTGCATTACAAGCGCTCTATGTTTTTTTTTCTTCCTTTATGGGCCCATTGTTCGGTAAATTACTCTCTTCATCGTTTTATTTATTTCGGCTGAGGCCGTCATTGCGAGTACGCTGTTGCCAAGTTGGCCCTTGAGGGATGCGACGCCGCGGGCCGCGCCGGCTCGCTAGTTATCACGGAGTCTCCGCTTACGTCATAGTGTGCGTCACTCAACTCCAACTACGTAGTTGGAGGCCACCACAGTTTGAATTCGACCGGCGGGAACAAGAAAAAAACCTCAACTTCTTATCGCAATATCTCAGCAATTATTCGATTTTTTGCTGCCGGATATGCGGCGACAGTGTCACCAAATGTAGTTTATTAGATTTTCATACTATCTTTGGCTGTCTTTAGTGTCCCTTTAAATCAAGCGAGTATTGGTAGGAAGTATTTATATTACCACCTAGTATATGCTGTTTGGTCCCCTCACTCCACGTTACATATTTAACTTTTTAAGAATTACTGCCTTTCCCGTAATTGAGGCTAAATATAATCCCGAAATTGTTAATGTCACAGCACGCTGTCAGCAAGAACGAGCAGACTTCAGCTCTAGCATTCAACTCGGAAACCGATCACCTTCCGCAAGTCGCTTCTGCCTCTCCTTTCATCAGACTCCACAGCATGTCATAAGCAGTTGTATCTGCGACTGCATTGAAGTGCAGCAAGATGGAGAAGCGCACGCGGCCACGTAGAGACACTATCCTGACAAGAATGTAGGTGAAGCAGCACGTTTTAGCGCACCTAAGTGTATACAGTCATGTGCTGAAGAGGGAGACGCCATGAGCGGATGTTGCAGCACAGGGAAGGACTGGATTCCCAATGTCCGAACACGCTTAGAGTGGCTGCCGCCTCCACTACCTGGGCAGGCCAGTGCTGTATGCGCGAGGGGGCAGCACTGTCGCGCCATCCTTGAGAAGAGAGAGAAGGCCTTAGATATTGAAGAACTCGTCTCGATAAACATTGTCCGGTGCCCGGATGTTCCTACTTCGCTGCAAGGCTGAATTAGAGTATTTGCTCTATGATGGAGAATCGGCGCCTTGATCTTGGCCATGGTCGCCGGCAAAAGAAGCTCATAACTTTTCAAGTTTAAAAGAAAAAAATCCAAATGCCGACGGTTTGTGCCAGCCGCTACGGACGAAGGTGGCGCTGGCGAATACAGTCAAAGGCAGCTTGCATGCAATAAGAAAAGATTCGCAGTGATTACCTCTACTAAACTCATTGTAGTGAGAAAACACAGAAATCCCTCATGTAATGCCCCATACCAGGGACCTCTGAGGTATCAAATAAAAAAAATGATAGGAATCTCAGCTAGGAATGTGGTGCCGTATATGAGCCGCTGCGTCAAATAGAGAAGGTTTAACCGTAGCCTCCGTGACTAAATTTGGTGCAACGGTGTGCCTAATCGCGGATGCCAAGAATTTTAGGAGCCATCTAGGAGCCACTGACTCAAATGGTTTGTTTTTGCGTGCTGTTACCTGTTTATTTATTTATTTATTTATTAAAAGTATAGCCCCTGCTGGGTTGTTACCGAAGTGTGGATTAAAATCCATACTAAAATGGCAAGTTAAGTTAAGCGCGCAAGTTAAGTGCACTTTCGGAGAGTGTCATCGCTATAAGTGCACTTTGCTCAAGCTAAACGCGCTAAGTGGAGTGCACTCGCTAAATGCACACTTTGAATAAAGCACGTTGTGGGGAACGCACTTTCTGGCGAGTGCATAGCCTTGTCACCAGCGATTTCATTGGTACAAAATGTAATGCATAAAAAACGGACAAAGATTTTCATTTTAGCTATTTAACAGCGTTTAATAAAATGATTCGGTTACAGTGGCGTCCAACTATCATCAGACGGTGTGTCTTTGCACGTAGCAATGTTGGTCTGTGAGGCTAGGAAGCCGTCTCGGCCGGTATTACCTTGAAATGTTTTTGAAATACACTTAATACGCCATTATAAGTTTTATTTACGTTTTAAAAGATAAGCTATGTTTTTTTATTTAAATTTAATGTACAACGATCAATTTTGGAATATGTTTTTCTTTTTAATGCATATCTTTAAAAACGAACTGTTTGCCTGTCGCCATGCTTTCTTTTACCACGAGTGCACTCTGTTTTCCCGTTTAACACCGCGTATGACAAAGTGTGACTCGAAGCACTCCAAGTCCCAGAAGTGCACTTCCCGTAAGGGCACTTAACTTGCACGCTTGACAGAGGTATTAATCATCATGCCTACACGCATAGTTGATATAACATAGTCTAGACACTATAAAAATAAAGAAAGGAAATGAACAAGTACGCAATAAGCCCAACAAGACCAATTTACGAAAAATAATAATATTGCATTCATGGCTGATAAAAATGTACTATATAGAAGAGACCGCTTTAATTTGTGGCCGATATTGAGTTCCAATGTTGAAGTGTCTGGGTGAAAAACGCTACGTGCAAAAATATCAGTACGGGCGAAGTATGGCTTTTGTTTATGGCTATGATGACTCCTGGCTGATCGGAGAATATCAAGGTCGAGGTAAACATTACGTGTTTATGGTTGACCTAATTACGTAAGCAATGCAGTAAATTCAATGAATTCATGGGACGACGCACTGACAGGGATGATAGATTCAAAGTGGAGGTGGCACAAGACGGTGACAAATGGCGATCGTACCGTTGATATACGCATCTGATTTCTTTTATTTGACTACTCTCGTTTATGTCGATTTCGCAATGTAATGAGGATTCCAGATTGGAGATGCGTATGCTAGCACCGGTTGAATTAATTATGGGAGCATTAGACAATGTTCTTCTCAAATATCCAAATGTTATGAGTGCTTCAGAGCAAGCGAAATTAATATGCTTTCCCCAGAAGATGTTAGAAGTAAATATGACACCAAGATACATAATATATTCAGAAGTCATGGGAAATGGTGAGTCGTAGAAAGCATGACTAAACAAATAAAAGGTCGAGCTGTTAGTAAGCAAAAAATTACTACAGCTTTAGTAAAATTTATCTTCCTTTTACAGGTTTTACACCAAGCACAAAATCTGCTAAATGAAGCCTTTAGTTGCAAATTGTCTTCGAATGTAATCATTACGTAATACAAAAAAAAATAGGTAACCGAATAGAGATATATTGTTCACGTGGTACAGGTAGGTAAGTGTTTAAAATGTATATTAGAAAAAAAAAGGGCCAAGCAACGCAACTTGAGGAACGCCAGATGATACATCAACAGTACAGGAATTAGTTGAGGTACAAGAAACGACCTACTGCAACATGTTCAAAAACAAACTGCGAAGAAAATTGGCAATCCAACTAACCAAAACGAGAGCTTTTTAAAATGGCGTTCAGTTTGAATAGAAAATTAAAATGCAGTTCATTGTTAAAGGTTTTTGAAAACTCCACAAATATAGCCTCCACCCGGGCTCCCATATTCAGGGTATAGGGAAGATCGTGTGAAAATTCAATTACTTGTGTTATGGTGCTCAAACTTTTTCTGAATCCGTGCGAACGATCGCAAGCACTCGCTAAGGTGTCTAAGTAGTAAACACAATTGTCAGTCAGTTGATCCCAAGTACACAGGTTTGAACGCGCTCCGATTTTGTGTGTGAAACAATTACGAGTGGCCTTTGATAGTCATATGTCAGTCATAGGCTCCATCACTGTCCTTACTTAGTACCGAACTTAATAAACCCGTAGGGAAGACTCGCGTGTTGGACCCTCTGTACCGCTCTGCGTTTTAATCATCCGCGAGAGGCCACGCGACACTGACTTCACCAAAGAGTCGTCGGTGGTGGGTGCATCACCGCTTGCGTACTAAACTACTAATGAAGAATACAATTTAAATGCCATTGTCGTAGCTGAGTTGGCAGAACACTGGATGCAAATTGCGGAGATCCTAAACTAGGATGCAAGCGGAATCACGTGTTTCTTGTTTGTCACGGCTTATTAAAGGATCTCCATAACTACAATAATATTTCTCACTGCTCGGCAAAAAAAATCTCAATGTAGTCCTTCGTGATAGCGGCTGTGGGGTTTCTTTGTATAGATCTCAGAAGCACTCATTTCATATCCCAACTTTTATCCTAAAATGTATCTGCTGGATGGCCTGCGAGGGCCTCGAACCTGGCAGTCTTGAGGTCATTCGTATCGTAAGAGGGCCATCGCACAGCTCCACCGTCCCCGTCAGGTAACCTACCACGTGACCTTTCAACTAACAATGAACTCTACACGTCCGCCGCTATCGACATGGATGGCGCTGACGAGCGTTCTTAAAAAAGGTGACATGCAATTCAACGCGAAGTTCGCAGTTAGTATGTTTACATTCTATTGGAAACATGTGATTGTTTATCCTTCTAAGTTTTAAACACTCTTCTCCATGATTACAATAATTTTTGTTTTGCCCAAGACCACAAAAATCCCCTATCTTCTCCCTTGGGTCAGATGCTGCTGACTGTCTTCTAAGTATTTCATCTTCCGAAACCCACGAGCAATGTCTAGATCTAGTAACGTTGCCCACGTGTCAATAAGTTTGAGCTTTAACTTTCGGCTTGCCATTTTGTATGACTCAAGGTGCACAACAGCTATTTCTACAACGGTATAGATGTTAATAAAACTAAAAAATGAGTTCATAGGCATCAAATAAATGTTCCTGTTTCCTGAAATGGTTTGGTTTGATTTGGTTTGCAGGGTTTTACGTCCCAAAGCAACTCGGGCTATGAGAGAAGCCGTAGTGGAGGGCTTCATAATTTTGACCATGTGGGGTTCTTTAACGTGCACTGACATCGCACAGCACACGGGCGCCAAGCTTTTCGCCTCCATAGAAAAGCGGACGCCGTAGCCGGGATTTTCGATGCCGCATCCTCAGGGAGAGTAGTCGAGTGCCCCTTTGGTTGTTTCCTGAAGTATCATCAGTGCCTATTTTCACATTTCAAAAATTTACCATGAGATAACGCTGCATCATAAGCTTGGTTGGTTTATATTGTTTACCGTCCCAACCAGACCCAGGCTATAACGATTAGCATAATACAGGAACCATTTTATTGAAATTGTTGTGAATTGTGGCTATGAATTTAACGAGTGCTAGTTACATTTTCATCGTAAAATGAATGCAAGGCACTTTGTTACATGAATCTGAATTTTTACACCTTATTGCGGGCTTACAGCATATTTGTGCTAAGAAACTTTCTGAAAAAGGTCACGCTGAGGGTGAAAAACGTGACCTTCTGCTGGAATTTCGCTGCTAAAGTCTAACCAAAAAGCACATGATGGTGTGGGGAAGGGGTGCGCATTTAGGCTCAAAGCGATGTTGTCCCTGTGGAATAATAATTGAAGTACATTTGCTTGAAATCTGTGTTCAAAATAAAACACAGGCTGCTCTCAAAGAGCCGCGAGAGTGATTGGAGCGCAGAATATGATATCACAATGCGGGCTTTTTATTTCGCCATTGCTAACATGCTGTTAACATCGGTATGAAATTTCCTCTGATATTACGGCGCTCTCCAGCTGAAAGCCTAAGCGATTATGCAATTCCAGATTGTCACAAAAAATAAAATAATATGTGTGTGCAAGCCTAAAGCTAACTCAATATACATAGCTTCTATAGATTCCCATGGCACCTAAAACAATGAAAGGGATGCTTTTTTGATAGCATGAAGATTGTGCATTTTCTAACATATAAATAGCACAGCTGGCACTATGCATATCGTATAGTAATAAGTATTTATTTCAAACCACAGGAACGCAAGCGATTCTAGTCTACGTTGGTGGTGTATTTATATTTCTTACAATCTCACGCTGAAACCGTAAACACGGTGAACACGCAGGTTATTCTGTGTCTAATTCGAATCTCTTCATTAGAGATGCTTAGTAAAATTTCACGCAACCTTTGTTGTCTTTTGCATGCTCGAAAATAACTGTAAGCTAAAAGGCAATGAACGTTCTAAAATGTAAGCCTTCATGGCCATATTCAGCTGGAAGAGGCCGCAATCGCAGAAGACGGCTGCGTAGATTTTGTTGCCGCTTTTTACTCCAAAGGAGGACACCACTGCAGCAAAACGTTTGCCGCTTTTATTGCTGAAACAGATGACTACATTAGGCCACTGTTAAGTACATATCTGTATAACAAAATCTGGTAAAACGCAGAACAATTTCTATAGCTAAAAGACGCTGTCTTCATAATAACCTCCTCACGCAGGTCTTAATGTGGTGCGATATTCTTGGTTTGTTTTTTCGTCTCATGTGAGTATGAAAAAGCTGCATGTAGTTACACATTTTATAATTCATTAAATTGTTTTTGTTTTGCACGAGATCGCTTGCTTTAAACAGGGTAGGGCTATACTGGCCTCGACGTTTCTGCCGAGATAAGCGAGGGACTCGATCTTGCCAGGAAATATCTTTTGACCGTATATCCTCTAGTTTCCTGTAGTAAGGTAGGCTTGTTTATGTGACCGATTGTTATTGTCCTTCATATCCTTGTTGCCTACTCAATATTCTTCATCCGTTCTGACTAGATTTAATGTCTCCATTTATCTTTCCACTTCGCCGGTTGATATTTTTTCACTCACTTTTTCTCTACCAGAAATGTAAATGAATGGCTCAGATTCCGCGTATGCATTTAAAGTCTACTTGTGTTTATCACCCACCTGCTTAAAGAAGGAGCACGAAAAGTTGCCAAAAATTAGATGTTTTGTTTCTTGTCAAGTTATTCTGGGCTGCTACGTAGAAGAGAAGAGTATGGCGTAAATACCACCACCTAACCATCACATCATGCCTAATTCTCGCTGTTACCCTCAAAGATGTGGCTTGTTCTAAATTGCAAGTTCGGATACAGGCAGCAGTTGCCTTTGAAGAAACTTCTTTAGCTTCTTCCTTCGGACCGAAATCAGTAGGAAAAAGATGATTATAGTGGCATCAATAACGTGCCTTTTGGCTAAACTGTGTCGAAGTACCATGCAATAAAATAAATATAGAGTTTGTGAATTTTGTATTTATTAATAGAGTGGTTATCAAATTACTTTGGCCTGCCCCCTTCGCCTTAGTAGAGACACAATGTTAAGTTCACAAAAAATACTTCATATATGGGCTACTCATGTAGCTAGTGGGATAAAACAAAGATCGCGAGTGCTCTCATTGGTCAGGGGATAGCGAAGCTCATCTCGACTTGAGATTTTTTCGCCCAAAACATCGCAGTGCCATACGCTAATGCTACAAACGGCGCCAAATGCGCCATTTGTAGCATTGGTCAAGTGCGGAGAAATTTACTGCAAGCAAATATTGCGAGGCTCCTTCCGGCATCCGCGCTCCGAATATCAGGAGGCCTTAGACCGAAATTCCTGCCAAACAATGCATATCTGCACGGACATGTATCCGTGAAGTTTCTTATCCTCATTAATTTCTTTTGCTGTCGCCGGTAGTGCACAGTGCGTTTCTCGGGAGATGAAAAGTTTCTTTCAAGTTAGCAAATGTCAGACGGAAAAAAGATCGTATGCCTGGTGCGCCTGCGTGAAACTTGAATCAAACCTTTTATTTACGAATTCATGAAAACGAAATCAAGATCATTGCAAATTCAATTCAGGTTAACTTATTTGCAGTAAAGAACCCTAGTCAGGGGTATTACATAAGGTGTGAGGTTTCAGGTATTATACTACATCGATTACTAAATACCTGCATCGCCCAGACGAAGACAAGTCCACTTGTCGGAATGTTGGCTCGACATGTGAACTGGGGCGTACCCCATTTACCTTGTCCACTGCTCCTTCATACTACATCCATTAGTAGGAAAGAGGTTGAGTTATCTCTAGAAAGGAACCCTTCATGAGCAGCCGATGGTCCTGTTACCTTTTTTTAACTGGAAAGCCCCGCCGCTGTGGCTCAGTGGTGGCGGCGCTCGACTGCTAAACTCATGGATGCGGGATAGAATCTCAGCCGTGGCAGCCGCTTTTCGACGGAGGGGAAAAACAAAGCGTCCGAGTGCTGTTCGGTGTCAGTGCATGTCAAAGGACCTCAGGTGGTCGAAAGTTCCTGAGCCCTCCACTACGGCGTCCATTATAGCCTGAGTCCTTTTTGGTACTTGAACATTATAAACAGGACCAAACCATTTTAAATTTAAAGGAACAGTTATCATTAAGCGATAATAATAATGCCAGAGGAAGAAAGTCATTATCTGAAATAACATACTCATTATCGGCAGCTTAACCGCGCCAACGCAACAAAAAGGTCTCGTCTGATATCCCTCTAAGATATACGGTTAGTTTTGCTGTTGCGGCCATTAATCGTTTCACACAATCCGCAAAAAATATAGTTTAGAAACATTGAATGTGATGGCAGCGCTACAGTTTCCCACTGAAGTGAAATAATTAGGTAGCTTAAAGGTAGGGTCACTAAGTTGAAAATCTTTCAGGAATTATCTGAAACATGTTTACTGAAAACTCGAATTAATAGTAGAAAGGTGCAAACAAGATGTATGTCAACATATTTTCACAGACAGCAAATCATCATGATAAAAAAAAAAAACCTTCAAGAGAACGTTTCTTCGGTAGGTGCGAAATGATCTTAATTGCGCCTAACCAAATAAGATGTTAAATCTGTTCAAAGACTGTCTTCGTTTTGCGAAGACACTAGCCTTTGTCTCATTTGTGGAGTCTTTCATTAGCTAAGCAGGATATGACTTGCCAAGAAAAAATCTTGACGCGATCTATTCATGCGCTTTGTATTTTAGAAATATTCTTGTGCCTTATGATGCAAAACTCGAACTCTTAGAGCCCGCCATGCTCTAAATTAATAGTTGGCAAATAATAGCTGAGGTAACAGTCATAACGGCTTGTGTCCTTGCAGCAATCACTGCGAATGCGAACGAGAAGGACGTAGACTTCTAGTGTCTTCAGGTGTCAACGAAAGAAAGTGAAAGAGCCTCGCGGTGGTGCCGCAGTAGTTAGGGCGCCCGAGTGCTGTTCCAATGGATACAGGGTCGAATCGCAACGCGGCGGCCGCTTTTCGATAGTGGCGAAAATGGAGGCTACCATGTGCTGTGAGATTTCAGTGCATGTGAACGAACGCTGTATGGTTGAAAATTCCAGAGGCCTCCCTTACGAATAGTCTCTCATACCTTTAGACGCTTTGCATTGCTAAATCCTCTAAACCAAACCAAACCAGACCTACCTGGCCACAGTCGGTCTATCCTGCTCGGCCACCAAGTCTGAATACATCATTGTCCCAACCCAGGGAAGACGCCCCAGATCGCCTCCGGCATCCTTCAATCTGCAAGTACAGGGCACTCCCATACCCCGTACCGACCGAATCCGTATCCTGGGCCTTCATCTACAAGATAATGGAGGAAACGCCACTACTCTTCAGCGAATAGATCAATCTGTAATCCAGATCAGCCGCCTGCTCAAGAGAGTTGCCAACAAGCATAAGGGCATGCGCGAATCCAACCTTTTGCGCCTCGTACAAGCCTTCGTTTGTACGCGCATTGCCTGTGTTGCCCCTTAACTTCGCCTCACGTGAACAGATCGGGAACGACTGGATGCATCACTGCACAAGGCATACAAGACAGCATTGGGTCTACCCATGTCCACTTCCACCACCAAACTGATGACCCTCGGGATCTCCAACACAGTCGACGAGCTGATTGAAGCGACTCTAACTTCCCAATATGAGCGCCTCTCGCTGACACATGCGGCCCGTGCAGTACTGAGCCAGGTAGGAATCACTCCTCTGAGGGCGACTTCTACGTATATGGACCTCACGCCTGAAGCAGAAACTCAGTCTTCGTATACCTCCGCTTCCCAAACGTATGCATCCAGAGTATCATACAGAGCGCAGAGCCGACCGAGCCCGGCAGCTCCACAAACGTTTTACCGGTCGCTCCGACGTTACGTACACAGATGCCTCCCACCACCCCCGTCGCCCCGCTATGGTTGCGGTTGCATTGGCACCGCACCGAAATTGGCACAACGCCTGCAGCGTCCTCAACGCCGCAACTGTTACCACCGCAGAAGAGGTTGCCATCGCGTTAGCTCTGACCGACCCCTCTACCAAAGTAGTCGTTAGCGATTCCCAACAGGCAATTCGTAACTTCTATGCAGGTCGCATATCCCGACAGGCACACACTATCCTCCGATCTCTCCCCTTACCGTCTACACCTCGTCTTCTCATATGGACCCCAGCACATGAGGCGCTCAGCGGGAACGCACAGGCGCATGCTCTAGCCCGAGAACTCAGCTACCGGGCGGAGCACCCTCCTCAGCCTGCCGCTTCCTCTGACACTCCCCAAGGCACTCATTCACGCCTTGTTACATACACGGACATCCTCCAGCATTATCGGCTCGAACGGTGTCTATACCCCCCTGCATACCGGGAACTATCCCGGCGCGAGGCCGTCCATTGGCGCAAAATACAAACAGAAACCTTTCCCAACCCATGGCTCTATAGCAAAATTTTCCCAAATCTTATTGCACCTAGCTGCAAACACTGCTCACAACCGGCCACATTCATTCACATAGTGTGGACATGTATACGACACAACGCAGACAATACAGCTACAAGGGATGCGTGGGAGTCCCTCCTGCGTACCACTGAGCTCGCCCAACAGCGCCAGCTCATTTTGCGCGCATTGGGGGCCGCAGAGTCCCAAGGGATCCCTGCTGACCTTCTCTAAGCAGTGCAGCCAGTCTTTCGGCTGGTTCCCCTTCTTTGGGAGTAAATAAAGAGTTTATCATCATCATCATCACACCATGATATTCATCGAGGGACTATTCTATCTCTCTTTCGGATACATGCCGCGTCAAATCAAAATGAAATGATCCTATCGAGTAAAACAACAACAGAACGAGATGAGTATCAACAGGATACAAACTAAAAACTTCGCACCTAGCTGGTCACCTCACTCACTATCTTTACAGCCATTCCTTTCAAAAACATTCCGAGAGCACTCTAGGATCAGAACTGGAGAAATCCGAAAGCCTAAGCGTTGCAAGTGCACCATGTGCATCAAGTTTGGTCTCATTATTATTATCAACTAAGCGCACCCTCATTATCATTGCTAATGCCATCATTGTCATCATCACTTATTGCAGCGTCATTGTCATCGCTCCTACCACCCTATGTGTAGATAAGGAGAATTATGATGTGCTTTTCATGATCCCACACGTGGCGTAGTTGCTTAAAGTGCTTGGCTGGGGATCCGAGTGATGGAGGGTCCGTTCCCGGTGGAGACCGGATTATTTTCCCGACAACATTAGTTTCGGTTTCGTGTTATGACGCCATTTGATTGAAAGCTGTAATGTCGCCGTACAAATTAACGCCGAACGTATGAGCCATTAAAGGCTCTCGCCTTAATATATTGCACATCGTAGAAGAGACCGAGCATCCGGAGAAAAATTTCGTGCAGTTGAAAGTACGGGTTGATCAACGTCACTCTGGTTTTGGTGAGATGCGCACTTTGGACACTACTTGGGACTGCACTTTTACCATTCCGGAAGCCAGAGACACAAAGCTTAAACGCAGCTTTGGAGACTTCGCCAAAAGGAGCTAATCTTGCTTTCGAAAGCGTGCTGCGACCTGTCTGGGCATGACTACGCAGACCTTCCACTTTCCTTGATCCGTCGTCTTCACATAATGCCCAAGTTGACGACAAGGTGCTTTCTAAGTAACGCGTATCTCACCCATAAAAAGCGATGGTGATGCAATCACCTTTAAGCCCTTCCAACCATTCCCGCCCCTTCGCGTGCCTCCTTTCCTAGGATGCACTGCAGAAGTTCTTGACATGTTTTTTACTCTAGCAGTTACGACCTTGGTGCCTATGTTTTGTTTGGCGCTCCGACAAGACGCCTGTGCTTGTACGTGCAAAGAATAAAAGGCTGCGTTAGACTTGATCTTTCCCGTGTGACCTTGTGCTCCTCTGCAAAACGTGGCTGCGAGGATCATCCATAATTGTGGCCGTGGTGGCGGAAGGCGCGGGCAGCGGACCATTAGTGTTCGATTTAGGAGGCACGTGTTTGCGATAACCTTAGATCGCAATTGTTGATGCTCTTTCCTAAATATAGGCTCAAACTGCTTCCCGGGTATATAAGTGATAACGTCGCTTTGTTGGCCGAACATACGGATCGATTACGTTTTCTTTCGCGCATCGTGCACAGACTCAGCTCTTGTGCCCCAAAAGAGTACACTGCAGTGTGATAACATTTTGAGGTAAGTTTATCCGTTTCCAACGTTTTGCTACTCAGGTGTATTCGAATGTTTTGGGACAAAGACACTTGACATAACGTATGTGCATTCTTTAGGTTGTGCAACAATGTATTTGACAAAAAGCTGTCTAGTTGGCTGGGAATATGTTCCGCTTTTTGCAAAGTAGACAGGAATGCATAAAAGAATCTCTCCAAATAAGAATGAAGTGACGCTTCTTGAGCAAAGTCTGTTTTGGCTTGTGTTATAGCGCAAAATAAAGAAATACTGTAGGGAAAAAGGATGATGCTTCTGTTTTGTTTAAAATGGTAAACGAATTGCCTCCTTCCGGCTCACCCTTTGAACGCAAAAAGTAGACGTTTTCGCACATATTCACAGAGAAGTGGTTCATCGCGGCAAAAACGGTATGTTCTATTCGTTACGACAAGTACAGCTGATATTATCGCATCCCATCTTCTTATACCATTTTGTACATAAAGTCGATAAAATGCAGTTTACGGAAGAAAGGCTAGCCTAACAGATACAGTTTTCGAGCCTGGAAAGAGAAGGAAAATGTATGTAGGTGATAAATCAGACTCTGAGATTGAAAGGAAGGATCCACAAACATATTATTTGTTCCAAATTCAAAGCTTAAGAACCATTATTTATGTCGGTTCTACAGGTCTAGAAATGAAGATGACTTCTCTTCAGAAATTTGTTCTGCTTGTGGTCGTGCTAGCTGGATTTGTGACCGCCATTCCCGGTAAGTTGTTTTCTACTAATTACATTAACAGTGATGATGAAGTGCCCGTAGGATGATATTGCTGCAGCTTAATTTCACCACCGGAATTTGCCCATTCCTTCCATTTACATTTCACTCATATCGTTCGTTACGATGAGTTAAATACGTAATATTAACCTAGGACTACCCTCACGTCATGGGCATTTCATATTTTAGCCCGCGTGATTGTTTTGTGTCAAGAATCGTGCTTTATATCCAGAGAAAAGTAGGTCTTTGTAATATTAAAAACCAATGGCTTGCAGAGTTCGAACTTGAACATCCTGGCCGAGTTTCGGTGAACATTTGCAGCGAAAATTTCAAGAGAAGAAAAAAGAAACTAAGACGAACACTCGCTTCATAAGAATGCAAATTACTGCTACAAGCTGTGCACATGATTAGGACGAAATAACGGAGACAAGATAATACCAGACGTTGTGGCTGAATCGTACTCAGCCTTAATTCTTTAGTAGTTACAGCCGCCTAAACCAAACTACTAGTAACTGCTATATTAAAAGCTAGCATGCTGTGCGAGCCAAAGTGTAAATCACATATTATTATCAGTCTTCTGCAACATATTACGCGTTTAAAAGGTTTAAAACTTCATGCGTAGCAACCAATTTGTTTGTGTTGTATAGACTATAAAACCATTATCTCTCTGCAATCTCTCTGACCTCTTCACAAGAATCGGCACAATTTTTCTACTTGCCTTCCTACTGAAACCAGAAAAGAAAGGGGGGATAGCATTGAACGTAGAATAAAAATTAATATCCCCTTTATGCAGAAAAAATGAAACATGGGTCTGGAATCCTAAGATCTCCAGCACACATAGGAATGTTCTTTACGGTATATGAACGATACGTGTAAACTCTTTCGCCTGAATTTAAAATGCATATGGGGCATGGTAAGGAAAACGGCGCAGGTAAAGGCGAGGGCTATAACTACACATAATCTTGAGTAAGTAAGAGTACCATTTACCGAACCTTTAACAAGTGTAATGCACCGCCACACTAATTATTTCTATAGGGCATCGCACATACCGTTTGTCAGTAATATGCCATCATGAAACAGATGACTTCCTATAGCGCGCTTACCGTTTTCGAAAAGTTGTAAATTGACATTGACGTGTCCCGTACTCTGTTTTTTAGAGGTCTTAAAATATAATTCGCGCTGGTTGGAAGGTCATGTAGTAATCGCCATTGGCTAAATACACATATTGTTTGTAAAGAAGTCTGAAAGAGGCTCGAATATTTAAAAATACAAAAATCTGCTCCAACAGGAAGCCCCTTTAAGCTAAGAGTTGCCTACTATAGAATTCACGGGTATAGTGAGGAAAGCTTTAGAATGCGGACTATTTTCAGTAAAACGGATTCAAGGCTTACATTCGTACCCAGCTGGTACAGGCGCTGTAAACATAACAGCATTCAGATACTAGAGTATATATTCAAATATTCTTAACTCTACTTGATACCGTGATATTTTTGCTTATATGGTATTATTTTCATAAAAATGGTTTCATCTTCCAAGTTATAATATCTCACTCGCCCCTTCCGGAACCTAATGGGCATGGTGCCAATGGCAGCACTTCATAATAGGCAACCTGCAGTGGTCAGACGGCGCTAGTGAAGCGCAGCGTTCAGCGCCGCCAACGGCGGCGCCGAGTAATCTGAGTAGGCCGGCGCGGTCGGGTTGCGCTCGCGTTGTACGGCGGGAAGCATCTCGGCTCTCATTTTCTGCGGTTTTAAGACAATCGAATGTCTTCAGAGCTACTTCCGAAAACCAATACTGACGAAAGGACACCGCCTGTTCGAGAATGCTCATGTTTAAAACGTGAACGGTGTCGACGTCACCGCGAAGTGCGCGCTGCTCGCGACGGAACCCCCGCGCGCACAGCTTTGAATTTCGCGTGACTGGACGGAATTTTTTTTAACGAAATTTATTCTCTCGGAGCATCAGTCGGATATGTGATGATGAATTAAGAAATAATTAAATGAATGAAAAATGTTGTAAACGTAGCTTTTCATTTACCTATTGCGTTCACGCCTCATACCCAAACATTGAAAGTGCAGAGAACCTGAAAAGAGATTGATCGCCGTTTCTTCTTTTTTTGTTCTTGCTGTTTGATTACAGCAGCATAATAATTTCCTCGCGGTTTTCCTTTACAGTTTAATACCATGACGAACACTTTTATTCGTGGTGCACCTTTCGACAGTGCCGCGGAAGTTACAGGAGGCATGGTGCGGGATATCGTGGCGATTGCAAGCACTGTGCGGTTGTAGCGTGCGTCATCAACGAAAACTGTGCGTGCCGGGGGCGGGGAGTAGGGGGCTTCCTACATCGTTGGAAAAATAAAGCTCTTAACAACTGGCATGCATTTTGTACCTCCGTACCTCAATCTTGGGGAAAGCCGGCGGGTAATGCTGGCACTCAACGGCGAAGCTTTCGTAGAGGAGGTCGTTAAGAGTTAGGATTTTTTACTGTTGCTACTAATGATGAAATAGTCTATCGTCTGGGACAAGAGACTCTTGAGTAGCTTGAGCAGTCGGTGAAAGAAATATTTGGCGCGGAACGATAGAACGAAGTTCCATTCTCAGCGTACACAGTATCACGGGCCTCTACACTCCGCCACTTTGACTTTTTCAGCACCTTAAGAACTAATTTACAGATAAATATGCTTATTGGAATCTGTAATTGGAAGTTTTGAAGATATTTTGGCTTTGTGGTTCCGAATAGACACCGCATTAGAAATCCGGTTCACAGATCCACGAATATTTTTTTTTTTATTTCGCCTCCGTTGAAATGCGGCTGGAATACGATGCTGCGGCTGCGCGGCTTTGTTACTTTTCTGGACGTATGCCACTCAATCTTGCACAGCATATACCAGTACACGCCAAATTTTGCAGCGCGGAGCGCGTGAGTAGTGTGCCTCAACCAGCGTGCGACTCCCCGAGTCAGAAGTTTATACCGTTTCCTCCGCTCATGGCCAATCGTCTAATTTTAGCTTCTTGGCGTCTGTACGCCAATGGCCCCATAACAAAACGAATTTCAGTTACATTACTCTTTCACAGCCAATATCTCCTTCTCTCATCATTCTCCCCAGGTTCTCCCAGCAAGCGGTACGCTTAGGTTTCCTTCGTGATTGCGGCAGTCTTTCTCGCCGCACTTGCGCTTATTTTTATTCTTGTCCACATCCGTAGTAGTCGAAGCATCGCACGAGACCACTGAAGTCACTAAATGAGTAAATCACACTCACTGGGATAACAAAACGCGAACGCAGAAGGAACACAGCGGCCGCAACATATACGGCGTCAGCTTCTGCGCCGCCTCAGTATTAGCTTCCGTCGGCCGCCAGGTGGCGCCACATGTCTCAGCAAACTCCATTGCAGGTTGCCTATGCTGCTTTGTGGAAGAAACGTTCCAAAAAAATTACAAGGGTTCAACGCTGCTGAACCACATATTGAGCGAAAGCATTAGCTGCGGGTGACCGAGCGTTCTTCTCTTTTTCTTCTTCCTCAGCCCACATATAAAGCCCCGCTTTAACCAACCCATATGAACGTGCTTTAGTAGCCTATAGGGGCAACGTGAATGCCAGGGTCCTAGCAGGCTGATTCTGACATAACCGTCCCATGTGAAAACAGAGACTAAAGTTGGCAGCTCCTGCCCATCTCTCGCTTTTGTGTCACGTGGGGTGTGACGTCACACGCTGCGCCGTGGCTGCGACCGCGCTACGCCGACCATTTGAGTTGGTAGCCCAGCTCTCCCCATAGTGTCACGTGGGGTATGACGCCGCAGCGTCACGTGGGTAAGACGCGGCTACCGCCCGCGCTACGCTGAAGGCTGGAAACCTAGAGTAGTATTCCTTTCGCAATAAAAACCAAAATGAAAGGTGCCCACGTAATATACGGTGCAAATACACGTAGGTGGTAAATACTGATGGCTCTGAAGACTTTGGAACTCCAGCAGGGTTCATTCGTTTCCCACCAAATGAAACAAGGCTTCCTCGGATATTAGTGAATACATTGCATGTAGTGTAGAATTTGCATATTCCGTTTCTTTTTTAACTCGACAACGTAGCAACTTTCTTCGGGACTATAAATCTAGCTTTGCCATTCAGCAACTTTAAGCCGTCTCCGCATACAATCCATGGACCCGAAAAGGCACACTTAGAAGTTGTCTCGAAGGTGATAATCAGACTGAAATATTTATAATTTCTTAGAAGAAATTTTTAATGGCGTGGTAGAACATAATTGCTTATGAATTGCCTCAATACACAAAAGTGATGCGCTTATATGTACCACGTTTCGCACAGAATAAGGAAGTGAAAGCCAGTTTCTCACGTATGCCTTTTCTCAAACTTTGAAACTTCCCTGGTGATATCGCAGTGTCGAAAAAGCGCTGACATAACTTTGAAGTCTTTTTTATATATTATAGAAAAATGTCACATCCCGGACGAAGACTGGGAGGAGCTGGTTGACCAGTTCCTGGCGAAGATTCCGAACGAATATTCGTTTCCCGGACCCGGGGATTCTTCCAAGGAAAACGAAGTGCTCTCCGGGATCACTGTGGGCGACATGACACTGACTGGCATTAACAACCTCAAGCGCTACGGAACCGTTCGTGTCTACTGCAAGAACGGAAGGCCGCACATTGATATCAGCATGGGTTCTCAGGGTCCGCTCAAGATGTCCATTCCTTATAAGTACTGCGGTGGAGTAACTGGAGCTGTAGGCACCCAGGCCAACCACGTTAAGATTTGCATCGGCTTTGATGTTGAGGAAGTAGACGGCAAGGTGACGCTGCGGCCAGTTCGGGTTTCGCCGAAGTGGGTCGAGACAGTGGACGTAAAGCTTGACGGCGCCGGCGATATGCTCAAGAAGGCGACTCACATCGTAAGCAAGCTTATGCCGGCATTCGTTAAGGATTTCTGGATCGAGAATCTCCCTTGGAGAATGCACAGGATGCTGGAACAGCTGGCGAAGTAAGCGAATGACACCTGATGACAACTGAATAATACTGGTGCATTCTCACCACGGCAAGCTAGACCGATACAGCGGTCAGAAAGAACGGAAATAAAGTATTGTTTCGTATTTGATTTGAAATAATTCGTTTTGTAATTAAGCATGTAGAGTAGACTGTCAGAGCACAATAAAATGTGGCATGCTTTTGAAAATACCGAAATTTTCTTTGAGACTGCGAAGGCGTTTGCGTTCATAAAAGCTCATGCGTATGCATCTTCGCCCTTAATTTCTAGATTGATGGAGTAATTTAAAAGACAAGCGCGCCCAATAGGGCTAATGCGTAATAATAGGCACCATCTGAACTCGTCTTTTAACTACTAAAAAAAACTGCGAGTATACTTCTAGTAGCCACCCGAGCAAAAGCTTTTCATTGACATCTCTTCTGAAAAAAAAAAAAAATACGGACAGCGACATGTTTTCTTTTATACTAATTTACCGTTAAATGTTGTGTCATGAGCATAGGATTTCTTAGAAATATTCCTGCATGGTCTTAGTTACCAAAAATGGTCGATTATTGTGCATTTTAGCCTATGCCCACAAACGTAGACAGTTATTGCGAGCGCAGTGAATGATGTGCGCAGGAATATTTTATTCAATAGTACCCTAAAAGGGATTTTTGGCTTTTTGTAGCTTTAGCTACACTGGCCGAAGTTGAGTAGTTTCGCGTGGCTCCTGAAGAGCCATGTGCGCAAGCGCAAGGAGCAGTGACGTCACACGCCACGCAGCCGGCGCGCCGGAGCCGCGCGCTCCGCCATTACCGCGTGCGCGCCTCGTTGGTCTGTGCATTCCAGAGGAGTGACGTCCTGGCCGCGGCAGACGCACTGGCGCCGGCGCGTGCCCAGCTGTCCGCCTTCGTTGCGTAGTAGACTAACGCTACGTATATCCTGTCATAGCCGAGCTAAGCCACTGCCATTTTGTTTGCAGATGTAGGAAAGACTGATGGATTAGTGCGACAAAATGTCCAGCTTTAAGCACGGCTTTGCCTCATCCGCTGATATCCTTAATATTTCTAGAGGGAAGGCTGGAGGCGCAGTGTCTCTGGTCAGCATAGATCATTCAAGTGCAATGAGCATGTTTGGTACCAATGAAAAAACAGACAGATGTTTTAGAGCGCATACACCATCATTACAATTCTTCATTTCGCAAACACTACCTTTTCTTGCTTGTGGACATCGACATGCCGTTTTCGAGAAGAACGAATTCATGAGGAGCCTTTGATTGATAAATGTAGGCAATTTTTAATTTCATTAAGATGCATAACGCGGAAGCTAAGCGGAAGGGATTGATGTATTCCTGAGCAATTAACGGAATGTTTCATTTCAGCCTGTGATAAATAAAAATCCATCTTTCAGTTGAAAGCCTAAGATCAGTGCGTGCATGAAAAAGTGTATTTTTATAAGTGCCTGCCACATCAGAAAGCGAGTGCGTTTCCCTCACATTTTGAAGCCAGCCAATTCAAGTTCACTGCATTGGATAAGATAATTCTTAAATAAGTCAAGGAAGCGTCCGCATGCTGCGCTAGTCATCAGGAAGAAGACCGTCACATATACGTAATAGGACAAGTTTTAATTTGTGCATTATGATTTGCTTTGATAAACGTCACGTGAACTGCTCTAAGGCGAACTTCTCCACGCCTTGCCCAGTCGAAAACACTACAGGAAACCATGTCAAAAATACGAGAAAAATATTCTATAGTTCTGTCGTAAACGTGAGATTTTTCTGTAGTTCTGTAGAACTTTTCTGTAGTTCTGTAGTATATCTGTACTACATTTCCGTTGTCTGTAGTTCTGGGACACTTTTCTGTTGTAAATACAGATATTTCTGATGATATTACAGAACATTATTTTGTCACAACATGTTTCCTGTCAAAAACCGCACAGAAATTCTTGCATAACAACAAGAAATTTTGTGTAGTTTTTCCGGATGGGTAACATAGTGCATTAAAACAAGAGTAGCGAAAACGAAAAACACAGAACAATAATTGAAGCTTTTGTTTTATTACACCGTTATTCCGCTCTCATTCCTTTAGGAGCAAATTGCAACCAATTATGGCTGATTATTTCTTCCGGAAACAATAAAGCTTTATTGGATAAGTATTTTTGATCGGCTTGCGTACTGCACGGATTTAATACTCTACATCTGATTAGATTCAATTTGATATAAACAGGCAGACTATAGCTTAGAGGAATAGATCCTATGATTCCAGTGATATATTCCTGAGGATTGCAAATCTAGAGGTTTGGCAAACATCGGAGTCACACACGTGTATGTGTTTATGTGACCTAAAAGCGATTACAATTATAAATAGAAATAAAAATCGCCTGCAGGCGATGACCATTTGCACCTGTAAGTATCAATATCATCGCTAAAAGGTCGTTTTTTGTGATTAGCGAACACAATTTATTTCCCTGTATACTCAAAAATTATCGATAAACCAACGGACGTATAGTGCACAAACATGTGAGTTCTTAGCAGTATTTCCAGGCACTCAGTAATTTTAAATTCATTGAAGTATAACTCGTTCATTTTAATTATTCATAACTGTAATTACATCTCACGAACAAGCATACTTCTCTTACTCTTTTACCTTTGCTATGGAAGAAATATGAGCTGCATTGTTCGAAGTTAAAATTTTCACTGTCATCTGGAACACTCATTTACGTTGGCACATCTGCTTCAACAGAAATAATGATCTTTTGCCGTAATGCTTGGAACCAAGCTTGCAAGATCGCACTTATCGCTCCAAACAATCGACGTTTTCAGGAAGGGCTTGCAAATTTGCTAGCCCGGCATATGTACAGTTATTATTTCATGAATTTCAGTGGCAGGCTTTCACCTAACCGTTGCCTTTTGCAATATTCCTAAATTCGAAGCAGGTGTTTCCTTTACATTTAGCAACCGCTTTCAGTGCGCTGGTGCCTTCTTCAAGTGGAAATAGGTATTTCGTGAATTTAGAGCACTGAAAGCAAAAACCCTCAGTATGGAGATCTTTCGAACAAATTGATCAGGTTTTGTCCTAATGGGCAGAAATCTACAGAAGAAAACTGAAAGAAATGCAACTAATACATAAGTGGCGTAAAGAATTTCAGAAAACAATATTCAGTACAGGAATGCAAACTTCGATGCTAAACAGCAGTGGCAATACGATGATTATACCGTGCGAACGAATAGGAGATGACCAACCTGCGAACAGTTGAACACCGTACGAATGGACCACAGGAGCTCGGTGCAACCACGGCTGCTTGGATAATGCTACGAATTTCAGAACGCGGTGCTATTGAGTGTGTTTTCTACACTCACTTTTTTACTGTCGGCGGTAGCGCAGGCCAGGTATTTTTCCTTTCGTTTTTGATTGCTCAATTTGAACTTTAGTCCTTGAGAGTGTTCATGATAACATGCAAAACAATGTATCTGTAAGGGAGCTGACCCACTTACGGCTTTCGTTTCCTGTGCTGAAACTAACGCGCTGCTTTAATGCTGAAACGGGCAGAGCGAACGAGTACCATAGGCGGAAATGAAAGAGCAAACGCAGAGCTTTCCATTATAGAGCGTCTCCGCTTGGGCTCACGTGGCGTCGGCCTGGGTGGGCGAGTAAGATAAGCCGAGGAAAACATATATAGACACAATGGAAAGATGTAGGCAACAAAGAAAACATTGTGTAAATTCATATAAAAGAGGACGCAAATGACTTGAAAAATTTTAGACCAATCCACTTCCTGTCCATCGCGTAAAATGCATTTACTAAGGTAAACGCTAATCGAATCAGGGCAGACGTAGACTTCAACCAACCAAATGACCAAGGAGATTTTCAGAAACAGTATTCCACTATCGATCATATCCATACTATTAACTTGGTGATATAAAAATACTCAGAATTGAACCAAGCCCTATAGATAGAATTCTTTTGTTACGAAAAAGCATTTGACTAAGGCGAAACTTCTGCAGTAATGCACGCATTGCGAAACCAGGGTGTGGACGAGCCAAATGTTAAAGTACTGGAACATATCTATAGGGGGTGCACAGCGACCGTTCTAGATAAAGAAAGTAATAAGTATCTCTTATGGAAAAGTGTTAGGCAAGCAGAAACGATGCCCCCAGCCCCCGCAGGTCTGTTCATACAACTTGGTTAAAGCTGGGCTTTACATTTAGGCCGACTGGATACTCTTTCTCGTCATACACTTCAAGGCCGAGCTGAAGGGTTCCTGTAATTGTTTTCGTTTTCCGAGGGTCTATGCAATAGCGTATTAAATTCTGACCTCACCATACAATCTCAAAAAAGCTACTCGTGTTGACAGCTGCTTTGAACTTAATCATTTTATGCAGTCTGTTCACGTAACATCCCCTGCCAACCAATTAGGGTTCGGGCATTGTTGCCTTTAACTATCACTTCCCAGAGGCAGTCTATTGAAGTTTAGAAGCTCCAACGGTGGGCGCTGAACCACCTGACAATGTTTACTTACATGCGAGTTGTAACTGTCAAAGCATAAAATCTGCATGTTTGCTTTCATATATTTAAATATCATTAGCCTTCGTTGCTCCTCTAAAACCCGAATGTTAATAACACAATATGTGATCCACACGGTCATGTGACCCATTGAAAATATTGCGCGAAAGGCTAACACAGCGAAAGTACTCTCGTGAAACAACGCCGGGCAGTGCATTTGCAATGAAAAATGGATGTAAGTGAACATAACAGTTCAAATGATAACATTATGAAGATGGCCGGAGCCATTGCTGATTGTACTACGGCTGGCGCAGCTGCTATTCCCGGTCGGCTCGAAATGTGGAAGTACCGCAGCTGTGTTTCAGGCCAACGCATAGGCGCGCGCAGCTAGAAAGAACAGCTCACCTCTTGACCGCCTAGGCTCTGTTCGTTTGCTAACAAAATAACGACCGCGAAAGCAAGCACCAAGGCCTGTTAAAAACCTCAACTGAAAACGACAACTACGAAGAGTTACATTTTTTGAACCACACTCCAGTGCCGTTATCTAGCATTGTAGGCCCAGATTTTCAAGCAAAAAAAAAAAGACGCGCAGTAAAGATTCAAGTGGTGACTATAAAGAAAGAAAAATAACCACTACTTGGTGAACGATGAGCGGTAACGTAACACTGAGAGGTTTTCCGGCGCGGCAAAATCAGCATTAGCGTGAGCAAAGCAATAAAAACTACTTCAAAATGCATGCATTTAAATAAAACGTGTTTCGCCTTTTGTACTTGTCACTAATACAGCGTCTTGACTTCTGTGCACCAAGTTGCACGCACCACTGCCCCTCAGATATTACTACGAATCAATGCCGCCTGAGGTACGCCAAAGCACCCATCAGGGAATTTTTCAGTCTGATTTTTTTTCTGCAGCTCCTGTGCCAGAAGGTTCTGATAAAATTAGACGTCTTTGAGGAAACTGGATTCAAACATCGCCAGTGGGGTCAAAGCAACGCATAGTCCACTGATCATCCCGGCCCACCCATGCCACTTACGTAACTGCCAGAGGTCTGTTCGTAATTGCTAGCTCCAAATGCCTACTACAACTTCAAAATTTCTGAAGAATAAGCTGGTAATGCTGTTGCAATTTTAAAGTATAGTACGGCAGCAAAGAACGCATTGTAGAACTTGCCTGGCTCCGGAAATATATATATGAATGCTATGTAATACTTTTTAAGCGAACCTGTGGAAAGCTGGATTGACAGCGTATTGCATTGTAAGGATAGTCTGAACACTCCACTGCATGCCTTGAACAGCAATTTTTATGCTCAAATTTGCTGAAAAGCCTTCAGGACAGCATGAATGATAATTGAATTCTCCCTCTACTGCTTAACGCCCTCTAATGGCCGTACAAAAGTTGCACCAGACCCGCCACCGCATTCCCGGCCATCTTTTAGGAAAGAACCTAGTTGGAGGTTCGCATCAGAATGCGCTCTATTAAATACCTGGTAATCAGAATAAGCCAGAAAGTGGTCGTTTTTTAACATTTATAAATGATAGTTCAGAAAACGTCACGTTGTGTATGAGATTTTTCGCAGACTACAGCATATGGCACAGGAAACCTATCAGAGAGAACGGCAGCCAAGCGATTCAAAACGGACTAGATTTAACACATGAGTGGTGCATAAAATGGCTAATGAGCATAAACCTAGAAAAAAAAGGGCGCATGAGATTTACAAGGAAGAAGAGAACAAATATTTTCCGTTTTGTAATAACGGTAAAATATTACGACTATTTGGCTAGTACAAATATTTTGGAGTATATCTTACACCAACTTTGAGTTGGCACCGGCACGTAATATACATCGCTGCCAAAACCACTAAATCTCTTGGTTTCTTACGGAGGAACACTAGAAAGTTGACTCAAGTGACCACAGAAGTTTTATATAAGTCACACGTGTGCTCTACTATAAAATAGGCTTGTACGGTATGAGATCCTTCCACTGCACACGAAAAAGAAAAGCTTGAAAAAGTGCAAAAAAAGTGCAAAGTGTGCAAGTGCACAAAAGTCAGTCAAATTTTATGCAAATAAGCCAAATAGGTATTATTTAGTGCTACACTTCCTAAAACCCCCTAAGCTGGGAATCATTAGAAGATCGCAAAGCCGTGCTTCATTTAAAGCCGTTTTAGAACATTTATCATTCCCAAATTGGTATTCGAGGTGAAAATACATCAATACACCTCGTTACGTCTTCTTTCGTCTTGATGACGAGAAAAAAGTGCACACGTACAGGCGGACAACCAAATCGAAATTGGGATACTGTTCTACCATTCGTCACATTCGCCTATAATACTGCAGTACAGCGGACTAGCGGTTACTCCCCATTTTTTCTCGTTTTCGGCCGTCCTCCCACTACAATCCTCGACACTTCCTTCTTCTCTACGCCCGATTACTCCTCATCATTACCAGCCCAGTTCTTATCCCGTGTGACCCGACCCCTCATCTTGCCCGCCTCAACACAAAAGCGTGCCAGCAAGACCGCAAGAGTCGCTACGACTCGAAGCATCGCGTGGTCTCTTTTCGTCCTGGTGACGAAGTACTGCTCTATACACCACTGCGCACCCCTGGCCTTAGTGATAAATTTCAGCGCCGCTATGTTGGTTCCTACAAGGTCATCAATCAAACGTCCCCAGTAAACTACCAAGTCACACCTGTTGATCCCCCCGCCGACCGACGCCACCGTGGAGCTGAAATCATTCATGTATCTCGTTTGAAGCCGTTTGTGCGCCGCGGTACATCGGTTGATTAGGAGCGGCCAGGCTGGCCGCTTCCGACACTCCGGGCAGATTGTGTGAGCCCTCCACGGTTCTTCTTTCATTTGTACATACCATGATATCCTTCTTCCTCTTGTACATACCATCATCATCGTCCCGCGGCGCTGGCTCCGGCACGCGCTTGGGTTCTGTCCATCGGAATAAAACGCCAGACACGGCATCCGTTGCCTTGCCGTCTCGACCTTGCCGTCTCGACGTGGCCTTCTTCCACAATATTTCAGTTATTTTTTTCCGAAAACCATTACCATACAAAAGACCAGCTTGACTGCGCGCAGTTAGTCCGGGTAAGTTCTCTGCTAAATGCACATTTTGCTGCCAGAAAGCAGACGTTTACCATATGGTATCGGCTTGCCAGGAAAACAAAGCAATACCTCGTAAAGAAACCCTGTAGTGGTCAGATTGGGAGGTGGCCCTGTCCAGCTCCGACCTTGAGGCACAAAGGACCTTACTTGCAAGAGTTCAGACAGCGGCACTGGCCAACTGCGTCCGAGATTGAGGACCCGACAAGCCCCGCCCTTAACCCAAAACCCATTGTCCCAAATAAATGTTTTATACTACTGACCCTTGCCCTCATTTGTAGCTGCAAGCACATCTTGTGACGCGTTTTTTTCTTAGTTAAGTAGTTTGACTGCTGCGAAATGTCTCAGCCCCATCACCTTTATTTTTCTTTTTTTTTTCACTGCTGGCAAGGTTTGTTGGTCAAGACTGGATTCGAAGATATTTTTTTTCCTATTATTCCTATTGTGCACATGTGCCGTCCTACTTTCAGTCGTATTTATGTTTTCATATTTGGTGTTGTTTCACTGTTCAAATGGGTTTTTAGGTCACGACTAAATGTGATGACATCTTTTTTTTTTATTTTTGTACGCGCACGCGAAGGTTGCCGTTTTGTTTAAAGCACAGAAAGTGTAGCGATGAAAAGGTGTTCTTGACATTCTTTCAAAGAATGAGGCCACTGCGACACAGTTCTTTGCGTACTATTTCATCAAATTCTTATATTCTATCCTGCCCCGCTGACTATGTCTTGCGAAACTGGAAGTACTACATCACTGTACGGCGCCTTCCTGCACCCTTCCCTGCGCAGCTTGTCTGCATGGACAGTTAGTAATTTGCCCTATAGCTGTCCGCTTCGAAATTTGCTCGCACCTCTATTGCCCTAGTTTTCAGATATTGGGCTCTACCAGTGTGGTTTGTGCGCTCTGGAAGAGAAGTACCTTTGACCTCTATTTCATTCTTTATAGCTTTGCTTCTTTTTTTCGTGGGCGTGACTAGGACTTGAATTATTTATGTGTGCTCTATAATATCTTTAGTGTTTTGTACATAGCCTGTAATGCCGGATGGCGATGTGGGTATTAGATAAATAAGTAAATAAATAAACATAGTGGGGTGCTTTCTGAAGTTATTGATGAAAAGAGAAAGGGGCAAAGGAAATATATGTCAATTTGTTGAAAAGGTATTGTCAGGGGTTTAATGCTTGAAAATACGAAATATGCTGTTTTCGACTCAGCCTTAAAAATTTCCTCTCACAAGATTTTGCGCACAAGAAGAATGTCTGGGGTTCCTTTGGTTCGCTTGAATATCCTTAATTGACTCAGGCTATGCCAGGCAGCGTAGTGGAGGCTCACGCAATTTCGACTACTCGCAATATTTGAGGTTCACTCACAACGCCTTATACAATGGTGCCATGCTTTTCGTCTCAGAGAAACGGCCGCTGCGGCCGGGATTCCATCTCGCGTCCTTGGTTTCAGCAGTAGCTGAGCGCTTACCCATTGAGCCCCCGCGGGTCTGGGGTTCTGCTGGCATCGATGTAAGTCTTCACGAAGACGTTGCTAGGTAGCGTGAAAGAGGAGAACTGATGCTTGAAAGCCGCAGGAGGTTGCAAGCATCTTTAGAAACTATAAGTACAAGCGCTACAGTAGTTTAATATGGGTGTAAAACCGAACTTTGTTCGGGTTCGGTTCGAGTCCGGTGCGGGTTCGGGTACAGGCCTCTCTGGTTCGGGTTCGACCTCGGCTCCGGAGACACATTCCGTTCCGGTTCGAACCTGTTCGACCCTGCGCCACCCAGTTCGAATTGGTTCACAAAAAAATATCGGGAGAATTTTTACTCCATATGCTCTAATACTGAGTTCTCTTTCCGGCTGAGTATGTAATAAAAACTGAAAATTCATATATTAGTCATTGCAATGTTTTGTATTCAGATGGGATGGGCTCCACATGGCGGTACACGTATTAGCAATATGATTGTAATGACTGACTGACGATTAGAGGGGGGTGGGAGAAAATGATTATTTTCATTGACACTTAACCAACTAAAGCTGTCACGCGTCAATAAAAAATTAAATGAAAATAGTGTTTCCTGCGGCGCTTTTCAGGTACACATTTCATATGAATTTTAGTTCAGAGCGAAACCTGCACTACATGTAAAACATTGTTTATACCGGCTCCCACTAAACGACTTTGAAATCAGATCAAGGTCGAACCAAGCACACGCGCCAAGAATAATGATGTATATAACATATGCGTTACTACAGATCGCACAGCACAGACACCTTTGCATTTCATGTTTCTATGTAGGTGGATCGCAATGGCATCCGCGTCTTGTGGCTCCAAAGGCACTGACAAAAGTCTCCTCCGTCCCGCATTGGGGTGTAGTCCTTGTCTTATTTACGGTAACACCGTATTAATTGTCTCTCTCCTGAGGCCGCTAAGCGACGTCACCACAGTAGTGTGGCGCGTCATGGTTGCCTGCATAGGCGCGCTATATACCTACTTTTAGAACCACTTTGAGGCCAAACTCGTATGTTTAGTCGTATAATTTACAGCACGCATGACTTAATGCCATGGCTGCTCTCAAATATTTTATTATGGGCTCGGTACAAGTTTCAAAATTTTTTTTTTTTATTTTAAGTACATTCAGAAATAAGGAAATGGAAATTGTCGAGGGTTGTAATCGCCATCCAGGGATGCGGTTGCGATGACAAGATGGGATATATTTGAGATATACTGACTTGATAGTCAGTATAGGATATACTGACTTGTGTAGATGGCACATCGAGCACAACGTACGGCAGCTAGTAGATACAGTTCTGGCCGCCGCAACGTCGCCCAAACTTTCCAAACAATCGATTCTGCTTATTCTGGGCACCTTTTGAAATGCATGCAGCAAGCTCTGTACTTCTTCAATTTGGAAAGAACTGTCGCTATATCCAAGTCCTTGCAGGCATTCTTATTCGCTTCAATGAGAAACGCTTTGAGCTCATCCTTACCTTGTAATCGTTTCGGAACAGGTTGTGCTGCAGCTTGTAGTGGTTCTTGATCGCCGCCTGCAAGCCCACGATGCCCCTTGCATGGGGTGACCAAATGCCATTTGGCTAGGCACCCTTCGGCTCTTTTCAACGTATTGTGATATCGACGATCTCCAGCTACAGTTCACAGATTAAAAAAATGACTGTCAACCCCTCTTTTGTTTTCTTTTCCTTATGACCTAGTCGCAGATTAGTTCGGTCTACTTGACCTCGTCCCTTTGTCTGCTTTTCAAGGTTTTTGTCCCTACACCCCTTGTCACCGCGAAACACATAGAACAGGCTACTCATTAGTTACGTTTGCTCTCAATAGTGCACTTCTATCTTGCTGTACCACCTTTCTAGACTGTGTTACGTATTTGATTCAGTGATGGTGGATAAAGCGATGAAACGTATTCTTTTTTTTTTTTTGACACCATAGTAGTACGGGCCGAAACAATAGCACACCTTACAGAGTGTGTGAATTAATGCTCCTTCAAGTATTTTCTCTCGGTTCCTAGCTCCAGCCAGTATCCATGGCAGCACGGAGCTTAGAACGAGCCTCGAAGGCAAAACTGGCACGATATATTTGCTTATAGTTTTTGTTCGCAAAGGAGAGCAAAAGCGAAGATTACTGCGTGAAAAAAAAAGGCAACAGAGCTCTCGACAGAGGGAATGTTGCCCTGTATGTTGGAACTGCTCCATAGCTACTGTAAAATTGAATGCTGCAGGCGCGTTCCACTAATATAAAAAGCAACGTGCTTCTGGGTTTACAGAAATAGCATTGCAGGTGTAAAAATGGGCAGTGGCTTATCTAGTTAGGCCACGCCAGAATATACGTAGCGAGAGCTAACTCATCTGGCTTAGGCATATTGCCAAGTTTATTGTTTAGTTTATGTTGGTTAGCAATAAAGAGAGATTGGTGGCCACATTATTTGTTTACTTTATGCAAGGAAATAAAGCCGTTACTGTGATAAACATAGTAACACGTGGCCGTTTAGATTGAATGTATGAATAATTTCGAATGTACAGGTTCTCTGATCTGTTAAATGGCGGCTGTTTTCGACATTTGACTCTGTATCAGGTAGAACGGCTTCATCGCAGACTCGCTCCAGTCTCACCTCATATATGCAAGTGCCATTGGCTTTGAATAGAGGTGATTCTCGAAGCACTCCTACCCATGTAGCAAGCATTCCTTGCGATACATTAGACACGTAGATTGTCTTGGCAAACTTTTGTCTCTTGCTGCTGACCACAATCGACTTATCCAGTTCGATAATTCGTGGCAATCGCTTCAACACGTCGTTGGTGTCAACCGGAACTTTAACTGCGGGTCTTATTAATACCAAACTGTCCGTTACGCACTTCGTTAGTTCATTAGACGCCGGATTTGAATGCAGGCAATGCGTGGAGAAATCAAACGTTCGACCACTTCATTCAATACTGGCAAGCAAGGAGGTAGGGGCAGATGTCGATACCCATGGCTGACACTGTGCAGTGGGAATTTCTGCTATACCAAGAAGGTCTTGCACGTTCCACAAACACTCGAAACAGACTTATCCTGCCAGTCCTGGAAATCCAAGCGCAAAGTGTCATGCATTGCAACACTGATCGGTGTCAATTCCTTCCTGTGCCACAGTCTTACACATATTGCACATGTGTCCAAACATGTTGCTCACGAAGCAAGCTTCTGACGCTCGACACGCAACCGAACTTTCTGACAGTCGAATGGTATGATCAGTTGCGCGATAGGCCTTTAAATCCTCTTCTATTTCTATCGTCGGTACCACATAACTTTCTGAAGGCTCATCTGAGCTGCTATGCTCCATATTACGCTCTGCCTCCTAGCATCTCCGCCTTTCGGTGTTCATTATTTCTCTTTTGAATCGCCAAATTCCAGGCGACAACTATTTTATCCGAGAAAATAAACCTCTCCTGTCGATACCGCCTCCGAGCAGCGGCACGACTCGCCTTCTCCATGCGAAGCGACCGTGCTGCGGCCGCCGTGTCTCATCTTCGGTTATACATGCAGTTACGCATGCGCTGCTATGCGCATAGCTAGCACGTGGCATCCGCACGTTCTAGCATGCGGCATCCGCGCGCGGCAGCGGCGTCCGCACCCGGCAGCGAAGCTCAAACGGCACGCCCCTCGCACGTGCTCCTCTTCTCTCCAGACCTATTCCACGGCGAAATGCTCTACTGGTAGCCTAATGTAGCTCTCGCTGCAAAACATGCTGTATATGCAAATCTGAGTTAATTTGAAAGCTTCGCCCAGAAAGGGAGTATATCAGTCAATTCTGCTCTATGTACACAGGTATTCTGACGCGAGCATGCGATATTTTAATTCGTTTCTCAGCGCCCTTCGCTGGGACATATTATTAAACTCCCTAACTAGCCGTAAAGCACAGAACCACATATGTGATGTTACTGTCTATCGTGCACATTCTATTTTGCTTCCTGAAAAGAAGCCTTCAAGCAGAGTAAGCTTCAGTCGGAATCCTCGCAATTACAACATGGTGAATTAAGCGAATGTTACGGCAAGCAGAAAGCAAATTACAAGTAAACGACTTTTTTATTTTTATTTCGGGTGGAACAGATCTTCGATAAACACAGTCTTAATATATTTTGCACGATACGCTTAAAGAATCAAGATCTTGGGTAGGAGCTTTTCTTCTTGATTTTTGACATTTGCTTTTTAGTTTATGGGGAGCCGAGAACCTCGCGACAAATTCTTTCCGGTTCATTGTGGTCTGGAATAAAACATATTTTTTAAGAATGTGAACGTAATTACAACGCCCTAGTGAAAAAACCCTATGAGTCACAATACCGTCATACAAATTTTCATACTAAACTCGTACTAAACTCGTACAAATCTCGTATAATCTCATACTAAACTCATATATCATACGAGAAATTAATGAGAGTTATGAGATTTGTATGAGGTTATTGTGACTCATACGGTTGTTTTCACTAGGGCGAAGCGTCCAAAAACGTTTGTTAAGGGCAGCAAATTATTGATCTTGAGCCCCGACTGTTATGTAGCCCTCATTTGTCTTTAACATTTATTCAGCTTCATTTATTTAATAGTTTTTTTATAATCAATAACAAGGGCTGAGGGTTTACGCGAGGCTCTACTCTTATACGTGAAAGTTCAATAAAAATCACGTTTTGATAAAAACACAATTTCTAGCGCTTTAAATTAATATATTGGAGCCCACAAAACATGTAGCCACAGGGTGGCCGCCTTCTCGGAGGTGGTGTCAAGTAATTCATATTTTCATCAGACGACCGTTTTCTTAGTGCTGTCTTAATTTTCGTATAAAATGTCCCGTCGTTTTCTATCTACGAATTATCTGCTTGTGAGCGACTCACAATAGATCACACGTGATAAGACAAAACTTCGCTCACTTGAGCAGAGTTCCATGCATGATGTGCAGTTGGGAAAGTTGTTGGCATTTCCGCTGAGCCCACAAGTCAAGAATGGACCGCAACGCGCCGCGTCCGAACTAAAATGCCATCTAATTGTAGGCGATTCGCCTTCAGGGCACTCTCCTGAATCCAATTCGAAGTCGCATAAGTCTGGCCGGGTGGACCCTGCGGAGAACCACACTCACTAGTTTTATAAAGGCCTAGCTACAATGACCACGCAACACATGTTTGCTTGTATGAAAGAGCACTGACCAAGACTAGAGGGGGAGGCTCAGTGCGCAAACCAAGCCAACTTTTCGACAACTGGACTTCTCTTCGCCATGATAGCGCGATCTTCACTGACAGGGATTTAAATACTCATTTGCTTCAAAAGAAAAAAGCTTTGCAGGGAGGAGGATGGGTGGTATGTATTTCTCAACCTGGAACCAATGATACTGTTACCTGAAAAAAAAAAAAAAACGCGGCAGCAGCAAGAAAAGCTCAATGCTGAGTGGAGGAGGAGTCAGCGCCTAAAGTATGCTCAATGCTGACATGCTTATCTTAAAAGGGGACAAGCATTACAGAGAGGAGGAAGGAGGAGAAAGATGAGGAGGAGGAAAGGCTGTGAGGTTAACCCGGTAAAAGAAACTGGTTTACTACCCTGCAACACTGGGGGAAGGGGGCGAGTGTATATGAAAGTGGTGGGCAAGAGAGGGATGGGTGAAGTCAGTATTGTCACATAAAAGCCATATCACGTCACTTCACATATCGTCATGTCGCAGTCATATCACGTCATATAACAGCAAAATCACAGACTATCGATCAGGCCTGTGGTTTTCATGAAGCGTATCAGTGGCCGGAGGGGCTTCACCGCCGACGATTGCCGCGGCCAGTGACCTAGAACCTTGATTTCAGTCAGTGAGCGTTCATCTAGACGCTCCAGAGACACCCTCTTTCCGCACTGTATATGGGGCACTCACAAAGAATGTGGCTTATAGTCTCACAGCATCCGCAGTTTGAACATGCTGGGCTATTTGCCATGCCTACTGTAAAAGCATAAGAGTTTGGGAATGCTACACCAACCCACCGGCGGCACAGCAATGTCTCTTCACTTCGGGGTAGGCCAGGTGGAAGCCGGAGCTTCAGGTCAGGGTCCGGGGATTTTAAGCGACTGTTCGCAAACTGGCCAGAATTCCACAAGGCAAGCCGGTGTTCCCGCGTAAGTGCGCGAAGCCTGTCTGCTGTGTCTGCCCTGGAAAATTGGATAAACACCCAATCGCTGTCTTGGTGGGCTGTTCGCGCGACCTCCTCCGCCCGGAGATATCCCGCCATACCGCTGTGTCGTGGAAGCCATTGGTAGATAACGTCATGTGCTGTATATATGGTATTGTGATCAAGTTCTTGTATTTCAGCGACGAGTTGCTCATGGGCTCCACGGCGAAGAGCCGCTTTTAAGGCTTGCAGGGCTACTTTTGAATCTGTGCAAATAGACCACCGCTGAGTTCTCTGCTGACTGATATGCCTAATTGCGACTATAAGAGCGGTTAGCTATCCGGCTGTTGAAGAAGTCCGGTGAATTGTCCTAACTTTTAATTTTGCAGTAGTTGCGGCATTCACTGCTTTCACTGAACCGTCGGTGCCGAAGTGCAAACGTTTTGCATGGTGCTCATAAAAGTATTCAAGAGTGACTTGTTTTAGTTCTGTTGGCGACAGGTCGACCTTCTTTCTGATGACGGGTATTGAAAAACCAAATGGGGTTGATACAGGCGTCATAGTGGAGGGCACAGTCTTGATGCGGGTGTAAATTGGGACGGAAAAATAGCGTGCTGTGCATCAACAGGCTCTATAGACGATTTACGTGGCCTGTTAATAGGAATATTGGACAAACAATGAGGGGGAACCCAGAAGGTGTGTCAGAAATGTGTCATCAGGGCATCAACTATTAAGCAGGTAGCTATGGGATGCTCCTGTTCAATTAATATGGTAGCAGCCGTAGAGGCACATTTCGGCAATTCCGGGCAAGCTCGTAGAGCCTGAGGTTGAACGCTCTGTAGAACTTTAAGTAGGTTTTTCTGATATTTCCAAGTGCAGATAAGCTGTACCGAAGGAATCCCATCAATAATTGTCGTGTTTGCGCGTCGTCGATGTAGAAAAGACGTACGCGCTACTGTTAAACTGTTAGCTTCGTTTATTCACTAGATAAGAGGGTGCGACCAGCGTCGGCCGAGGCGTAGGCCGAACTGCGGGCGAAGAACGGAGGGAACGGAGGCCGGGGATGGGGATTGCTTTCGAGAACCATAGGAGGGCGAGGGAGCCCACCATGGGGGGCGTCCCGCTGAGCGCAGGCAGGCGGCGAGTCCTCCCGGGGAAGCGCGAAGAGGGGTGTGGGCCTGTTCATTAGCGCGCACTGCTCCACTCACAACGGAACGGACGAGCACAGCACTTGGAACACAACAATAATGCACTATAGAGTTGGAGCATCGACCACACTGACGCTCCCCATGCCTTTTCGCCAATAAAGGCAAGTACGTGAGCAATCGCTGTCAGCCTCGCTTTCGGGAATGAAATATGGTGAGTCCACGAAAGATTAGGGTCGAAGATCACTCCTAGAAAGCTGTGGCTGTTTTCGTTGGGTATTGCTTTACCATCGATGCGTAGGATGTAAGGTGACCTGTTCTTGCATGTAAATACAACTGAGGAACGCTTTTCGGTTGATATCTGCATCTGCAGACTTTGCAGGTGGAGCTATGCCGCAACTAACTTGGCGCCTTTTGCAGCCTCGCTCTAACTTGTGGGAGCGTAACGTCTGATGCCCAGATGCAGGTGTTGTCTGCATATATTGAAAGTTGCGCCGACTGGGGTATTAAGTTGACAAGCCGGACAAAAGTAAGATTGAAGAACGTTCGGCTTAGTACTGCACCCTGTAGGACTCCACGGGAAGTGAAATCAGGAGATGCTGGGCCATTATCAGTCTGCATAAGGCGAGATCTGATGAACAAATAACTGCGTATCCAGCAAAAAACACGACCGCCAAGCTTGGCAGCTTCCAGAGCATTCAAAATGGCCTGGTGAGTGTCATTGTCATATGCGTCCTTTATATCCAGGAACAACGCCACGGGTAAGCGCTTCAAAATTTTCTGACGTTGTACAGATGATACCAGGCCCACCACATTGTCAATTGAAGAGCGTCCACGTCGAAACCAGGGCATTATATCTGGAGATACATGGTAGCGCTCCAGGTACCACTCAATTCGTGTAAGCAGTATTCTTTCTAGCACTTTACCGACGCAGCTAGCCAGTGCAATCGGACGGTATGATGTCAAGCCCACATGAGATTTGCCATGTTTCAGAAGCGGATCTAAACGACAGCATTTCCACTCGTCTTAGAACCCAAAGCTACAAATAAAAGTTAAATCAGGATAATGAAACTTGTGGTATGTGCTGTACATGCCCAACTGGTGTGTGGCAGTATCCATCCAGATGTCAATGCGGACGTAGTCACCCTAGCCGAGACCCAGAGATTTAGAGGTAACAAAAGAAGCGTGAACGAATGTGGTAGAGGTTAGCAAGAGACGTTTGTAAGATTGGTGGATAAATAGCAAGGATTAGACACACAGAAGGTAAATTGAAATAAACAGGGATATATAAAGATCACTCGAATCTAAAAGTAAAATCGTTAAGGCTGAAGGATCATATAAGCTAAAAAAGCATAAAAAAGAAAGGTTAACATGGTGATGACTCTCACCACCCCGTTTAAAGGGCACGCTTGTAGAATCCATTCATTCCATGCAGCACCGTCCAGCGATGCCCTGGCACACTATTCTTAGCATTTTGACGGCCGCGGGGAGAGTCGAGGATAAATATAGAGACGGCCTGGTGTCTGCCTTTCTTGTATATATTTTGGTGCCGAAAACCAGATGCGGTGCTGCTCTGGTCGTCGCCGAACAGAAGCGGTACCCGTGCAGATCATGCAACATTCATGACGGTCCCATGGCGAAGATGACGCAAGGAGTTCCGCAATTATATCTTGAGCACGCACAACCATCATGTGTACTACCACGCAAAACTGAAACAGATTCTAGACAAACGCAATCAACTTCCGGTCTACAACACTGTTTTCATACTCCTGCGTGAATTTTCAACACCTATAGCGTGAATTGTAGAGTTTATTGACAGCACGTGTACACTCTATCCACCTGCCCGCCAAAGCATATGCTACCGTTGTTTTTCCAAACATGTTTCATTCTTATCACTTCCAAATTTGATTAGCCCTAAAACAATTTTCTCAGGACCTGGCAGGTGTGATTCACTTGACATGTTTTTATTGTTTCTTTGATCTTCACCCCTGCTTGAGGAAAGCTTTTGAGAGTTGTTCCCTGAGGATATATTCATTATCAGGACTCTCTGGAATACCTGTTCCCTTTCAAGATAAGGATGTCAGCATCGAACCTGCTTTATGTGGTTATTCATCATACACCCCGCATTATAGGTTTTCCTGCTGCTGCCGCTCTTCATTTTCTCTTTCAGGCCACAGGATGACCTGTTCCAGGCTGAGAAATTTTCCCACTCTTTTATCTACCTTCTCCCTCATCCTTCTCCCTCCCTAGCGGTTCCTCCTCGGAAGCAAAAGCGCATTAAAACCCCTACCAGGTGGGGCTCGTACTGGAATACAAGTCCACTGGTCGAAATGTTGGCTCGGCTGGTGAACTGATTATCTCCATCTACACTTGTTAAGTGCTCTTTCTTACTGAGTACCTATCTTCTTTCTCTTGCTCAACCCATTGTTACTTGCAGAAATATAGGGCTCTGCTCAGGATTGCTCTTCATATGTGCAAATTCGCCCATGTTATACAATAATAAGTAGCATTTCACAACATCTGTTTCACTACATTTTACTACTAATGCTGATTTTCCGTTAATTCGTATGAAATTGAGTTATGCGGGTTCGGATACTTTGTATATAAAACCGTTGACTACGTTTGTGAAAAGAAAGCAGCGCATACACTTTGATGCTATTGTGTGCAGCAAACAGCTGAAGCATTGCTGAAAACTCGAAATTTTGAAAAGTTTAAGATAAGGCTACTTTTCGCCAACAATCCTATTTTCAAAGCTGATGATTCGTTTGAAGCAGCACAGCCTGCAACAGAAGAAAATCGTTACGTTGAAAACACTTCTGTATATTTGAACGTCTTCACTATGTGGCATATATTTCAAATAAAAATAATAATAAAATAAACCATATACTCTGGAGCGCCGGATCCCTATGCTATTTTTCTTGGTTTTTACAAGTATTGTAGTTTACTCTTGCAATTAATTAAAACGACTTCTGAGAACGCTTTTGAAACAGATGTTATACCAGGTTTTTACGTGCGGAGGACCACGCACTTCAGGAGTTGCCTTATTGACGTTTGAGAGCACTTTCATCAGAACCATATCACCGGTGTTGGCGGATGTAGGTAGTCAATGATGCCAACTAGCCAGCTTGGAAGGTAGTTTTGGTTTGTGATCAATGAGAGTTAAGCACCTGGTATTAGTTCTAGAGTTGTATCCAGCCAATTGTAACGATCGAATTGGTTTTCGGATTATTAAAAACGCGATCTTAATCGCCGCTTGGACCCAACATATTTTGCTGCCTCGGAAAAAAAAAAAGAAAACAAGCGCATCCGAAACGTCCCCGCTGTATGACTTGCACTAGACTCATCAGTCGATAATTCTATTACTCAATGCCTCCTCTCATTCGCCTGTGCAGCTTTTCTCGTTGCTGTTCATTGCTCTTGCCCACGAGGGAAGGAGATCGTCGCACGAGACGCGATTCACTAAGGTCGATGGGGCGTTGCTCAGAGCACAAAATTAGAAATACGCGATCTTTTCACGCGAGTTAATTAGCGAAATCTCTTTCAAAGCACGTAAATGATGGTAAATCCGTTTTGAATATTATAAAAAGCGCTGCAATCATTTCAAACGGCTAATTATTATTCGAACTGAAACCATATACTTAAGCAATATCTAAGTTGGTAATTAGTTAAGTTCAGATAACGGACGTAATGTTTTGCATTTTTAGTGTTTTTTATACCTACCAACACTGATAAAATATGCTGCAACACAGTCGTCTGACCTCAATGAACTTATATGTAATATTTGTGGCAGCCCTGTCTGAAAAACCTAGTATATATGTGCAAGAGCCTAGAGGAAGCTAATTACACTAATTATGCATTCCAATCAGTGAAATGAATGTTTATTAAAGCAATCCTTCAGATCTTGGGATATAATACTGCACTTCTATCAGATCTTGCGATATAATGCTGCACTTCTATCAGTGCCTGTTACATTCTGGTCTTTCTTGAAGTGCGACTTGTAGATGTTCCAGCTCCTCTATTTCTCTCACCTCTTTGTTGCAGTATAGCGCACAAAAATGGTAAAATGAAATTTGCAATCCTGGGCAAGAATCTCGAAGATGCTACAGGATAATTATTCGGCTGTTTTTATATTTCATTGCCACGTGGGTATACAACTGTGCCTCATAGACTGTGTCAGACACAAAATGGCATCTAACATTATGTCCGATAGTGAGACGAATTTTTTTAAAGTTCTGCACTTGTTCCTCTTAAGGGTGCTCCGAGAAACTCCGTTCCGCTTGAATTAGTCTTTTGGCCAGCGGCGGAATATAAAAGTGTCGCTTTCGGGTCGAGGTTAAATTCGTGGTTTCTTGCAACGCTAAATCACATAATTTAGAAATGTCGATTCCTTCATCTTGATTGCGGTTTCAGCATCGCTCGCTGCAAGACTCTGTAGCTTCTAATGAGTGCTTTGGTTATAGATGTAATGCAATGACACTCCTGAAAAGGAAAATCCCTTATTAAGAGGCTACAATAGCAGTCAAAATATCGTGAAGGCTTACCAGCGTACAATGCGAATATGAGGCAGAGAAGGACGGGAAGAAAGCTAGTCAGCGCCTTCATTTTCTGAACTACGGACTTTCACTACTGATTGTTTTGGAATCAGGCGTTTACTGGAGTATATATATATGAATGCTAATGGCATGTCCCGGTTACTTTGCCAGTAAAAATAGATGAATAATGTCATTGTCATGACGATGACGGCATTTGGTACGCAAATTTCCAGGGAAACCGCAGCTTTTTTATACAAAACTGCCCATCTGTTCCCTTCACGTTTGCATTACAAACCACTTACCTGCCCACACAATAGCGATTGCGACTAGCCTAAGAAAGTAACGCAGAAAGTATCACCTGAATAATTTCTGCGCTATTCAAAAAGCACAATTTTCTTTTTTCATTTCGACTCCAGCCCTCATCGAATTACACGCAAAGCGTGACTTCTCAACCCGTCTAATGGTACTACTGCCACTCGAAGCATTGTAAAAATATAATAGCTAAATTCTAACCTTCAAGTGTCTCGTGTTATTCAGGGGCAGAAAATACTATTCCAGCCATGCGAAATTCAATTTAGTAAACGAGCCAATTCTCAGAAAGCAAATAATGACCAGGCCTAAATGTGATAATAAATTGTCAAAATTAGTGAAGAAAACTAACAAAAATATGTATATTTCGTGCGGTCACCGAAAGAATAGCATATATTGATTCTCCCTAATATACGTTAATTAAGATCTATAAGCAAATATTCATGAGAAGCTACATATTTTTCTATGGAACCTTGCTGAAACTGCAGTTAAAAAGAATGAATGGCAGGTTCTAAATTATGCGATTTAGTGTTGTGTGAAAAACTACAAATTTATCTTTGAGCGGAGTACTATAACACTTAATTACCACTGGGAACAAACGACAGTCTGATTCCAGAGTAACAGAGCTGCCCAGAGCACCCTGCATTGAAATTACCAAAGCAAATTTAAAACAAATCCATCTCAGGTTCCGACACAACGCGAGAGGCCATTTTTGTCCGACACAGCGTTACAAACTCAATTTCGTCACCACTGAACAATTCAATGCAGAAAATGAGTATATATAGGTTATTTGAAAAAACTGCCTAGAAATGTAAATCTAAGGTAGCCAGGCTTGTGTGCTGCACTACACAAAAAAAAAAAAAAAAAAGAGGGAGCACGTAAAAAGGGGCAGGGACATCAATCGGTCACGATTCATGAAATACACGAACGGCACAGGCGCTCATAGACACATAATATATTTTTTAAGATTGGCCCAAAGCCCAAAAGACGCTTTTTAAAGAGATGCAACACCATCAGCAGGTCACGCACAAGCACCACCATGTTCGCCATAGCCGAATTTGTTTGGGCATCAATATTTTGTACAACTGACGACGCTCTGAAACAGGCACCAATGACAAATTTATCGCGTAAGCGACTAGCAACTGCATTCCTTCCTTACAGCTCAAATCCCGACTTTGTTTCCCCGGCAGGAATGGTAAAGCTACAGCTAACGCTCTAACAATTCTGTAATGCACAATATATATACATTGTTGGCTGGCGTTTAATTAAAAGTACGGGGAACTAAAAAGTAGCGTCGAACACAGCCCGTAGAGAGCCATGTCGAACGCACGCAGCGATACAAGTGCCACTCAGTGCAATGTTTAACATGGACTTCTCTGTCTTCACTATTGCTCGCGGGACGAAGGGGAGCCATCCGGACGATTTACGGCGTAAGCAAGATAGCAGGGTTAATTAGTGGTTGAGGCGCTGGACGTGAACAGCCTCGCGTCCGCGCCGGCGGAGATCATGAGACGGCGCAAGAGGTTCCACAACATAAGTAACAGGTGGAGCGGAACACATCCCGTAGACAATCAGGTCGAACACGCGCAGCGATAGAATTGCCACTCACTGGGATGTTGAAAATGTACTTCCGTCTCTTCACTATATATATTTCAATTTTTGAACTGAAATTCTTCTTGCTGCCATGAAGGGTGCTCGTGACATCAATGCGAAGATAATGGGACAGCTTGTAGAGAATTTACGGAGTCGCGAGCGGAGCATCAGAACAAAACTACCAGAGTGGCAGGCTTCTCAAACCGAACAGCCCATACCGTCAGTGCGCACCGAGCCCGCGCCGGTAAACTTTATTTTCTTTTTTCGCCGGCTGGGAACGCCGATCTTAGCCTCCGCTTAACAGTGTCGCTGTGCCCTACAAGCCCCATCCCACAGACGGAACGGCGTAATATGCGCGCCATAGGGTCAGGAATAGGAGTGCATCGACGGCGGGCAGTAGGCAGATAAGCCAGGAATATCCGAAGGGAGGTCCTGGGGAGGTGTTTTATTGCGGAAGCAATACTACTCTAAGTTTCGAGCCTTCAGCGTAGCTCGGCCGGTAGCCGCGTCGTACCCATGTGACGCTGTGACGTCACACACAATGCAGGCTGGCAGGAGCTGCCAACTTGGGTCTCTCGTTTCACATGGGACGGTTATGTCAGAATCAGCCTGCTAGGACTCTGGCATACACGTTACCCCAATAAGCCTCTAAGGCACGTTCATATGGATTGGTTAAAGCGGGGCTTTATATGTGGGCTGAGGAAGAAGAAAAAGAGAAGAATGCTCGGTAACCTATGCTAATTCATTTTTGTTTTGTTTGTGTGTGCATTCAGAGACAAGTTTTGATTGACTATTGATTTGCATGGTCTTCTATATTTCTCATTTTTTGCTTTGTATTTTCCACTCCTGTTACAGCCCCTTATGGTGGCTGACAGTATTAATAAATGAAATGAAATTAAATAATGTTTTCGCTCAATTATTGGTTCAGCAGCATTGAACCCTTGTAATTTTGTTACGTATGCGGGTTTGAGGCAGTCCAAGGAGACGATTTCTTCTCGGCCATCCAGCAGGATATTTGCCCACTTTGTTGTCTTGTTGAGGACGCGGTACTGGCCATTGTAAGAGACGCTTTTACAGCGTCTCGCCTTAGGAAAACATGCGTCGTGGACGCAAGGGTGGGGTGTACGAAGACCTGAGAGTCAGAGGATTGAGGCGGGATTAGGCGCAGGTGTTGAATCCAGTCGTGAAGGCATTAAAGATGCTGCAATGGCTAGGATGAGGAAGCTGAAGGAACGAATAAGTCTCCGGGAAGCCGCGGGGGTGCACAGAAGATGAGTTCGGCTGTCGAACAGCCAAGGTCATGACGAAGAACGGTGCATAGGCCAAGTAGCACCATAGGTCAGCCCAATACTCACGATCAAGGCGAGTAGTGAGGGCTGCCTTTATATTACCATTTAGCCACTCGAACATACCGGTGGCATATAGGGATAGTACGCTGTGGTGCGGCAGTGTTTAGTGCGGAACAGACGGGTGACGGAAGTGAAAAGGGTGCATTCAAACTGGCGGCCGCGATCCGTGGTAACAATGCCGGGGTAGCCGATGCGGGAAACACATGCTGCGATAACGGCTTTGGCAAATGTTTCCGCAGGAATGTTCGGAATCGGTACTGCTTCGGGTCAACGAGTGATGCGGTCGATCATCGTTTGAATGTACCGGCACCATTAGAAGGAGGTAGCGGTCCGACCAAGTTAAGATGAACGTGATCACAAAACCACAACCAGGTGTCAGGAAAGAATAGGGTTTAGTTTTTGTAAGGCGGGTCACTTTGGCAATCTGGCAAGCAAGGCCCAAGCGGATCCTGTAGCGAATATCCGTGTTTATGCTCGGCCTGACGTTTCGCTTGGTAACGAGGCGCTGTGTTGCTCTTATGCAGGGATGGAAGCTGTAGTGAAGTAAATAGAAAATTGCTCAAAGAAAGGCTCCCGGGATGAATGCAAGCGGTAGAGCTAATGGCATGTCGTACCAGAGTAATCTAGTCACAAGCGGATGAGGCACGAGCTGCAGACGGAGAGCACAGGGGTAGTCAAACAAGACTTGAAGCTCAGGGTCTTTTAGCTACGGCGGCAAAACGATGAGCTCATGATCGAGACTTGGGCACCAGTGTCGATGAGGGCAGAGACAGGAAGACCGTCCGCAAAGAGGTAAAAGAGATTACATGCAGGTCGAAGCAATGGGCAGTAGAGAATTTCCAGGTCGGTGTTCCGATGCTGCGTCACCTCCGGGTGCTGAAGTAGTTAGTTTCCTAAGAGAAATCAACATTCACTATGACAACATTAGAGAAACTCTTCGTACACTTCCTCTTCCTCATTAATCTCTCAGTATCACACAAATACGCATTCTTAGATGCATATAACTAAATACACTGCTTACACCTGCCCGAGCATTTCTATACTTAATCAGACATTCCTCCGCATACCCAAATTGTTCCGAACACTATGCAAATCTAAAGCATTGCTTGTTTTCATGCCCTATCACCCACTTTTAACGACCTCCTCACCGAACGTTGGGGGCTTGGTTAGCATCTGACCAGCTGAATGATCAGTTGGCCTTGGTGACCCTGGCCCAGGACTTTCTTGACGCTTAGTAATGCATTGAATTATATTGTTTCCTTTTCCACCTCCTCCTCCTAGTTTCCTATCAAGCGGCTGGTGGAGAACTGTGAGGAACTGCGGCGAGGAAGTGGTGAACGGAAATGGCGGGCTGGTGGGGAGGGAGAGCGGCTGGGCGCAGGAGGCGGAGTGATCTAGTTGCGGGGCGGCTCATAACAAGGCGAGAAACGGCGGGGGCCATAGTCAGAATAGCACCCCGCGATACTTTAGTGGTGCGGGAGGAGTCTGACTTTGGACTCCATCTTACCTTGTCAGAATAGCGTTCAATGTAAAGGACAGGTCGAGGATCAGCGCCTGCGGCAATGGAGAGAAATGTGGTCTACACGCGAGCACGTGAAACACATCGGGCGATTGTCAGGGGTACGCCACTCATCAGGATAGCGATAACGATAACGTTGTTTGTAGATGTTTTAAAGCGTACCGGAAGCTACTATGGGAGGGTGGGGCTCCAAATCTGGTGTTCCACGGTGTCTCACAGTGCGACTGCAGGGGAGGCCCAAGTTGGCAACCTCCTGACTAACGACGGCTTGAATAAGGATGTAGTCGCCATGTTGCTATCTGAGAAGGGCTGGTTGGATGTAGCAGCAGCGAGCGTTTCCGGTTGACGGTGCACGATGCGAGTCATATTTTCAGGATCCGAAGGCTGCCTTAGGGTGGGCAGATCCTCGCATGTGGAGCTAGCGGCTTTGTTTGGGAGCCGGTCGAAGCGGTGCGGAATGCGTCGGTGATTGGCCTGATCGAAGCGGCGAGAAGCCTGTAGAACGAAGCCAACCATAGTGCAGTCCCGGCAGAGTAGGAGGTTAAAGACATTATGGGCTATGCCTTTGATGATGTGCCTCACCTTATCAGCCTCGGTCATGCCTTTATCCGCTTTACGGCTCAGGGCCAAGACGTCTTAGATTAGGTGATGTAACACTCGGTAGATGTCTGGGCGCGAATGGCAAGGTCCCTCTTGGCGGCGAGCTGACGTCCAACAGGTCGCGGAGTCGTTCCTTGTAAACATTCCAGTAGGGAATATCTGCTTCGCCTGTTTCGAACCACATGCGCGCGGTTCCCGCAAGGTAGAAAATTGCATTGCCCAGTATCCCCATGGCGTCCTACTTGTGCTGATTAACACCCTCATGAAGCGACAGCCAATCCTAGACATCAACCTCATCTGTACCGCAGAATGGGCAGGGTCTATACTGTGGTGGCCTATATTTTCACAATATATTGTGAAAAATTATTTTTGACGTGTCGAAAATTTTCTGCTCATTTACGTCCACAAAATTCCCGTTCGCTAATAAACGACGTTTCCCTAAAAGATTTTTGCTAAACTCATTGTTCCTCACAACTGGCTTTCTGTGGCACTCTAGTCTATTCAGTACGAGCAAAATACAAAGATTAAAAGAAACGTTTTCTTGAAATCGAATTATTTGAATATTCGATCGAATGTTTTGTTATCGATGTTTTGCAACATTGGGCAAATCCCTTGTAACGAAACTTGACGTTTGAGAAAGCAGTACTTTTGCTCTTACATGCCCTCAATGGCTGGAGGCTGAGAGGGCGAATCAGAAAAAAATGTTATGTTTCCTTTGGAATTATAGTTTCTACAAGTGTATTTTATGCAAAATTAAATTATAATGCGACCGTAAAAAAAAAACGGAGGCTGCGAATCGTTTCTCGCGATGACAAGAACGAGATGTGTCGCGAAAATAGAGACACAAAGTCTAATAACCGTCATTTGACTGTGTCCTTTTATCTAATAAACTATATATTCTTTTTCATGCTCATTTCACTATTATATTGTACGTCCAGTCCGCGCCTGTAGAGCGCTATGTAGTTTTCCTCTGATGTTTGCATACTGTATCGTCATTGTTCGTTTATAACCTCTTTAATTTTATAGGAGTTACATTGTATCGCGCGGATATCACTGTAAAGCAAGGCGAAAGGTCTTGAGTAAAACAAAGTGCTGTATCGGGAACGCCAGCCTTAATATTCACCTGCCGCTGGATCTTTAATGTAAATAACGTTCACGAAAAAAATGCTTCACTGAACTAAAACACAAGTAAAACATTTCTCCCACAAGATATACGGTCTTATTAACAGGTGTGGGGCATGAATGCTATCGACAAAACAACGACACGCTCCTGTAAAGATGAGTGTTCTCAGTATAATGCTGTTGCAATATCTAGAAGAATAAAAGCGGTCACCAGTACAATGTAAATTTTACTTACTTCAGCGTAGAGTGTACGCTAATACGCAAGCTCATATTCCTGAGATGGCATCACAATTGGCCAGCTGCGAACGCACATCGCAGTTCAAGACAATCAGCTCATGGACAGTAGCGGAGATGACAGAAAATATGGTGAAATTTTCTATTGTGCGCTGAAAGACAGCAGTTAAGTAAACCTAGTGTCGCAGGTCGCATTGTAAAAAGCATAAAATGAGCAAGTGTGCATGGAGCTTTATTGCACACAGGTGCCGCCACACCTGCAGGCTGCAAAAAATGAGCGATTCGGTCATACCGAATCGCTTGTATGTACTGGTTACTAGGAGGAAAAGCAGCCACAAGATAAGGAAAATCTTTTATTTTTGCGCAGAAACTAGGGTTTCATAGTGTAGTAAAACATTGTCAATATTAAATATTCAGTAAACTCTATCCATAGACGAAACAGCTCATCACAAAAAGATACCGTCGTTTTCGCATCTCGAAATGAACCCAAAAACCATTTCTCAATATAAATTGAAACATTATTTAGCATTTAGGTTCTACAGCTGACACCGCAACACAGATTTTCTGTTGACGCAATAGCAAAGAAAGTAAAAACGAAGAATTTTTACTCGGACAGTTTCTCCAGTATCCATTGTGGTACTGGAATAATGAAAAGATACCGTAATTTTCTCGGCTCTAAAAGTACCCGGTACTTTGGGGAGAAATTTAGGTTTCAATTTCGTTTACCATTCTACATGTAATGCTGTTTTGCTTGAAATATTACTTACTCCTTAGGTACTACAACTGAAACTGCAAAATAATGTTTTCTCTTAAATATCTGATAAGAAAGAAAATAATCAATGATCTTTACTCGCATAATTTCTACGTGCTTACTGGCAGTATCGGCATCACTGTTCTCGCATGAAACGTTCCAAGGGCTGTATGTAAGAACGTTTTTCGAATTTATACTGAAGTCAAGGATTGAAAAATAAAACTAGCGGCACGGAAACTATGGCTGAAGGTGCCATTGTTGATGATACTTTAAAATTTACATCTCTTGCAAAGAAGATGGTCGACGCCAGTGACACATGGCCTTAACATAGCGCAACCGCTTGGTTGGTCTGGCAGCTATCTTAGAGCTGTTACGCTTGCTTCACTTCCCTAGCTTTCACAAAGAAACACCCAACTTACACTCTAATTTATTTGCTTTTGAAGACAGAAATTCAAAATATTTTCAAATATTCATTTGCAACCTTATATTAGTGTGCTGAATAAGAATGAATCAATACAAGATACTGTCACGTGGTGGTGACAATGCCTTCGACTACAAATGAGGAGACGTTCTCCACGGGAATCAACTCTTTATTGGGCTTACTTGCGACCGCAAAATAAGTAAGCAATCGGCGGTGATGATAGCAACAATCGTCCTCAGCAGTCATCGACCAACGATTGGCTGTTTAGCTTGTCAGCACTGAATTTAAAGGTATTAAGCGAAGATTTAGATAAAGCCGCAAAAGGTGACTAGCATGACCTGGAACATTGCAGAAGGACACGCGAGCGGCTGGAATTGTCGATATACGTCCCAACGCATCTTGCGTGACAAAGAAAATAGAGTCGACCCACGAGAACGAGCATATGAACAAACACGAAATACAGAATTGATCCGCGCGCTTGAATCAGAATGATAAGGCCACATGCGAGCGGCTAGCGAAAAACAACAAATAAAGATTTCATTTTTTTGCGTCCCCCCTTACAATACGTCTCTTCGATGTTTCAAAATAAACAGACATGAATTAGCATAAACATTGAGAAGTAAACATAAATGGCCTTTAGCGCGCGTAATATGGCTTAAGGCATGCTGCATGCACCCTTTCTGGGTGCGCTCAGCGCCGCTGAGATGCGGTCCCGCCGTCGGGTTCCGACCGCGTAGTTCCGTTGTCCTAGTCGGCGAACCACTGTACGGACGGAAGTATCGGCGTAAAAGCTTTTCGCTCAGTCCGTGGTGGCGAATCGGCGTACAAACCCAGACTTGTCCCGGTTTGTAGTCAGCATGGCCTCGTCCTAAGTTGTAACGTCGGGCGTCGGTTCGTTGCTGATCTTTAATGCGCATTCGGGCGAGTCTCCAGGCTTCCTCTGGACGTTGAAGGTAGGCAGCTACGTCCGAGATCTCCTCGTCTGTTACGTGCGGCAGAATTACGTCGAGTGTCGTCGTGGGTTCCCTGCCGTACAGACGGCTTAATGGGACCACGTTTGGGGTCACGTTTGGTCGTCTTAGATGGCTTTGTCATACGCCAAGATCAATTGCGGGCAGGATGGCGTTCCAAGTCTTGTATCCGTTTTCGACGTACACGGCAATATTATCCGCAATCGTTTTATTGAAACGCTCCGTAAGCACATTTGTTTGAGAATGGCACGAAGTTGTTCGTCGATGGCTTGTGTGACTATAATGCAGGATGGCTTGCGTCAGCTCTGCCGTAAATGTTAATCCCCTGTCCGTGATGAGCACTTCATGGGCGCCGTGTTGCAGCAGATCCTTTCGAAAGCGAACTTGGCGACTTCTGCTGCGGTACCATTAGGCATTGCTTTTGGTTTGGTGAAGCAGGTAAGGTAGTCAGTGGCCAAGATGAGCCACTTGTTGCCAGTAGATGAAGTTGTAAAGGGATCGAGCAGATCCATCCGAATTTTTTTAAGATGGTTTAGTCGGGGACGGTATGGGGATCAAGTAGCCCAACTGGCCTGATCGATGGCTTCTTGCGTCACTGGTACTCATGGCACGTATTCACGTAATCGGCAACTTCGGCAGGTAACCGCTGCCAGTATTACCTCGCCTAAATCCGACGCAATGTGCGCGACTTCCCAGGTGCCCTGTATCGGCTCATCGTAGAACACCTGCAGAATTTCGTTTCCGAGTTCGTTGGGAGCGAAGTTCTTCACGACACGTCGTTACGCAGCGCGAAGGACGACAACGGAAGTCTGAAAATATCAGAAGGGAAAGCAATCTTTCCTTGTAAGTAATCTGCTAGGTCCTTCAGCTCGCGGTCTGAGCGCTGTTTTTGAGCGAAACTGCTAGCGCTTACCGGTCCCAACAAGGCGTCGACCAGATAGACTACTGTGATATCGAATTCTTGTAGACGTAAGCTCCATCAAGCAAGGTGGTTGGATGGATTTTTCAAATTGGCGAGACAGCAGAGCGCATTGTGATCGCTTACTACCTTGAATTATCGACCGTAGAAGTATGGACGAAACTTTAAAGTGGCCCAACTGGTCGCGAGGCACTCTTTCTCGGTCGTTGAAAAATTAGCTTCGGCATCCGAGAGGGGCCTGCTAGCGTTGGCGATTAGTTTTTCCTGTCCGGCATTCTTCCGAATGAGGATGGCGCCTAGGTCCACGCTGCTCACATCGGTGTGTATCTCAGCCTCAGCGTTCTCATCAATGTGGTCTAAGACAGGAGGGGACTGTGGGTTGCGCTTAAATCCCTCGAAGGCCTCCGCTAGCAGTCCTTCCCATTAAAATGACCCGTCTGTTTTTGTAAGCTGCGTCAAAGTTTCGGCGAGGCGAAAAGCCGTTGACAAAACGTCGGTCATATGCGCACAGCCCGAGGAGTCGGCGCACTTCTTTCTCTTCACCTGGCTGTGGAAAATGTGCGATCGCAGATGTTTTCTGTGGATTGGGGCGAACAATATTTTCTAGAGCGCAGGCTGGTGTCACCGCTACATCCATCGCTGGATAATAAACAGACGATAGCTTGCAAGCTACTCCAGGCCTTTACATACAGGAACCTAGTTATCGTGAGAGAAATGTTCTCAGAATTAAGATCAGATAATATTATCCCAGCAGTTCGAGAGGTCCGTCGACCATACTGTCTGGTAATTCTAATTTTCCCAGAAATGGCAATGATTATTGATAGCCAAAAACCGGAAAGGCCCACTTGAGGAATGCCAGCGGAAACTGTCATGGCAGGCTGTCAAAAAAGACACCCGGCAAGTATCGAAAGCGGTGCCTCCCCTTGGCATCATCGGCGTAGAGCCGAGGTTGTGGAGCACGTACCTTTCTGTTGGAGAATAAGTTTGTTCCACTCTATTCCTTTTTCTCTGTGCCGAGCTGGACATGTTCATTTTGACAACGTGATTGCTCAGCCAACGCTCTTTAGCGAAGATCCGACAGCAATTGCTAAGTATCTCTCTAGACTAGCGCACGCTTGAATTTTTTTGTAAAGGCTTGTAAGATGAGCTTGTTGGACTGCTGACTTTCATACCATCGTTTTATTACACGTAACCATTAACGCACTTCGAATAAACTTGGGAATATAAGCCCACTGCATTTGCACTACTATGCAATCACAACGCAGACGGTGACAGAGAGCAACAAGAGCAAATGTACATAGAGGTTAAGCTTGTCACCGAACAAGTGCTATTATTTATTTTACTAAACTCTGCAAGAAATACTTTACTGGACCATTAACACCGCGCCTCCTGCAAATTCATATGTCCAACATGTAACATGCCCTCGCTTATGGGAAAACAAGATCGCTTCTGCCTACATTTATTTACACCGTGTATACAACGCTTTATGAACGCGGTCTCTTATCTTTATTGGCAACAGAAACCTGCCAAGCTTAGGAAAATATACCAAGAAGAACTTCTTATCAGCTGTACAGATAAGCACTTGCTTCTACACTGAACTACGCACCTTATATGCTCACGAGCACACACACACAAATACACACTCATTTTAAACGTTCGCAAGCTATCGCTGTGAACACCTGGTATTTGAACGCGTGTGAGGCAAGTGCTTTCTACCATAAATCCACTGAGCGCTGCGATTGGTTGGGCTTGAAGCTCAATATAACTACAGGGCTCATTTAGAAGATCAGTACAATATTGCAAAAGGGATATGAGAAAGTTCATTGCCTCTATAGCCTTCTTCGGGGTGCACGGAAGTTCGCGAAGACTCCTTTTTAGCGTTATATATCAGCGTGAGGTATCAGATATCGATATAAATGTGTTATAACGGGCTGCAAGGAAGATGAAGATGTACTAGAGAAGAAGAAATAGGAAAGACGACTGACTGCCAACCTTCAGGATCCCAATGGTCGTCTCGCGCGAGGGGCATTGCACCTCCAGGAGTATACCTTTGTGGTGATGCATAAGAGTGGCCACCAATGGCACAACAGTGAGATTTAGCCAGGATTACCACACCAATACCAAACCAAGGACGGACGGACGGACGGACAAAAGTGCACCTCGTGAAGCTATTACCACTGTCACTACCCCTATTGAAGGCATCAAATGTTACGTCTTCCTCGAAGTTGAAAGGCGGCGGTTTGTTAGAGCGCACATGTACTTCGTGGGGGCAATCGTGAGGATTGGCAATCGAGGCAGTGTCGGGACTGCTGGTGCATCTGGTGGCGATCATAGTCCGCTGCATTGAAAGAAAAGGACTGGGGCTGAGGCAGCGGATATATAGATGGCTTTTGAAGGGGACGGCAGGTTGGGTCTTGCCAGTGGGTGAGCTCTTCTCACAAAATCTGGCGAATGATAGTGGCAAGGTCACTGGTAGGCGTGGACCCAATAGCTGCCACCATGGGGACAGTAGCCAAGCGACCAATCTTCGGAGTAATTCTACGCATCTTAAGTTTTTGAAACGTGCGACAATACTCGATCACGGTCGACACCTATGCCAGGTTCTTTTTACTGATCAGGTAGGTGTAGATGCCTCAGAGAAGAATTTTAACAAGCGGCAGACTTTGTCCTCGTCGGACATGCGAGGTGAAGCGACTTTGCAAAGCTTCAGGACTACATCTATGTACTTGGTGCTGGTCTCTCCGGGAAACTGAGCTTGGTGAGCCAGTGTCTGTTCTGAACACTTTGCATTGGAGTCACCCGAGCACTTGCTGAGCTCTTCTACACAAAGTGTCCAAGACGTGAAGGAGTCTTCGTGGTTTTTCTACCACGTAAGAGCCATGTCTGTGAGCGCGACACCACGTTGGCAGTTTGGGCGGTCGTGCCATTTCTTATATCGGCTAACGCGTTGATAGTGCGTTAGCCATTCATCTACGCCTTCACCGGCAGCGCCCGCGAAGGAGCTGAACTCACGGTAATGCTGCCAGAAGGCGCTCAATGTTGACCTGTGTGCGGCGTCTAGAAACAGTTTTTATTTCAGTCCGTTGAATACGACCATTTCTGATTAAACGGCTACCATATCCTTCTTTCGCAGCCATCAGATCATGTCATAAGGTTGATGATATGCTTCCGCAAGGATATTCCGGCATCCATGGCGGAAATACCTTGTCACGTGATAGCCAGTTTCGTTTGTGACTACAGCACTTGATAAGCAGGTCCCTAAGCGGCAGGCCTATGGCCGGTCCGCGCTAGCCCTTGACAATATGGCTGACTAAAACTCTTAGGGCCGCCCTAAGATTGGCTGGTCACCGACAATCGACATCGGGCCTACGAGTATGGCCAACTTGGCCAGCCTACTGTCGCGCTAGGGCCATGCATGGGCCAAGGTTTAGCCACACATGGGCCAACCGTTTCGGCGGTACTCGCTGCCCGCTGGTTTATCCATCGTCGGCAATCGACGTAGGGCCAACGAGTATGGCTGACTTGGCCAGCCAACTGCCGCGCTAGGTAATGCATGGGCCATCCCTTACCCTGAGATGGCCCAACCACTTTGGCGGTACTCGCTGCCTAGTGGTTTATCCAAGTATAATTAGTTTTTTTTACTCATTCATGGCCTATGGTTTACCTATTAAAGCGTCTGCAGTACGTTTGTACATTGAAACTGGTGCTGCGGCAGTATGTTTAGATGCGCATCATTTCGTCCAAGTGGGCTAACTTTGTGGCATCAGTAATGGTGAAGTTCTCCGGGCAGGCTAAAAGTAACCCATGCGAATGTAGTTAAAAAAAGCAGGCGCATTGACAAAGGTTTAAAAAGCTCTTTTTATTGTTTTTTTTAATATTCGAGACAGGTTCCAAACGATCTTTCTTACAGCTTATTACGTTTGTGAGGCTCCACCGCAATTTATTTCGGCTCTTAACATCTAGGCTGAGTTAAAGATGTCACGTTACTCTGCTCGTTGTGCCCACCGTCCTATTATTTCACTGTTACGAGCCATGGCTTGACTGCTGCCGTGGCCTTCCCGGACAGGAAGTCACTTAGGTATACGCTGTCCCTCCTCAGGCATTCTACAAAATATACGAAAGACAATATTAACCTTTATTCCTTATTTATATGAATAATTTTCTAGCCTGTCAAATCAATAAAAGGCGATTATCATAAGAACCTTCAGTGGGATCAGTGGTGAGTTTCGGTGATGTCATCTGATGATATCTAAAGTCAATTGAAATCTGAGGTGGACCATTTTACACATATACTGCTCGTCCAAGCTAATTTGATCCAACGGCTAAAACAATATTTTAGAGGCAGGCGAAGGAAACCAGTTACATATTGCTGACAGCTACCTTGAGCGCCACAGAAGAGATTTTGCTTGCCATTTTTAATTGACATTATTTATATAAAAACTGATCATTGACTTACACAATAAATGGTATTTGCTACGTTGAAGAGTACCGGCACAAACCACGCTTCCTTATCTGGATAAAAAACCCTCACGTCTGCAATTGTTTTCCCCAGATAGCGTAGGAAACTCCGAAAATACAAAAATCAGATGGCCGGAGAATACAATTGCGGCCTTCGCTTAGCTAGACAGCCCAGTGCAGCGGTAGACCTATAAGTTGCCGACGATTTCTTCGTCCGCGCCAGCACAACCGTTCAACAAGAATATATATTTTTTTTAGAGCTGAAAAATGATGTTTCACTAATTCATATATTCTTACCGCTTTGTAGGCTTTATCCGCATTGCAAAGTGCGGCGCCTTTATGTTCGCCAAAGGACTGACGCGAAGCAACCATCGCCAGCATATCACCCTTATATTGCATAAGGCCACCCATCATGGTGGAAGGTTGTTTCGTTCGCTCAAAATCATGTTGAAGGCAGCAGAATTGCGGTGCGCAAATGGGCTGGTAACAGGTTCGGTATCTACATTACTCGAAATATTTCGCAGATGAGAAAAAAAAACTACAAGTGACGTTTCTCTACGCAAATATTGAAATGGGGGTTTGTGATGGTGCTCACCCACTGTGTAAGTCCCGTTTAGAGTCTAAAGTGAATATTTAGTACTTGGAGTGAATAACGTCAACTCCCTACTCACAAAATCAAAATTTACTGCTCTGTCCTAAGTGGATGCCGTCGGTTTCCATCACCTGTTTATAATGGTTTATTTTTACCCCTTGACTCATAATATCGGGCACAGCAGGTGTAGTGCAGCTGAATAAAACCTGCATGAGATCATATACATGAGTAAATTTGCAACCTTGACATATTCCACTTACAAATACTACGAGAATCGCGTCACTGCGTCCTTTCAGAAAAATTGACATTGCGTACGTAACAGCGCTATTTTAGTGGCTAAAATAAAGGACTCAATATTTCAGCTCACGAAGGGCAGCTATAAGAGTAAGGGCGGGTTGGCAACACTGAATGTGTGCCTAGCTTTCAAATTTTCTTAGCGTGCGCAGCCGTTCGAAATATAGAATTTCAATAATGCGCCGTTTATTTTGGCTTTCCCACACCGTGTATATAGGTGTGTTCGAAGGCCCATTACCATTTTTTTGTTTCCAATAAAATTTTTATATGTGATGGGCAAATTCAGTTCAGTTCAGTCGTTCGGTCGTGTCCGACTCTTCGCGACCCTATGGACCATGTCACGCCACGCTTTCCGGTCTCTCACTATCTTCCTAACAACACATAACTTCATCTGCAGTGCCTCGAGGATGCCATCTAACCATCGCGTTCGCTGCCTACCCCTTCTCCGGCGACCCTCAACCTTTCCCAACATCAAATCTTTCTCCAGCGACTCCTCTCTTCTCATCAGATGACCAAAGTAGCTGAGCTTTAACTTTAGAATTCGACCCTCCAATGAGGGTACCTCGACACAAAGGAACGAACCTTAGTTTTGCAAGATACGGCGCAGTTCCCTCGAAAAAAAAAAAGTATATCTTTAGAGTAGAAACGCTGTTTTTGCCCTTTCAAAACGTTGCCAGTTTTGAGTTCATGATTATGTCATGTACTATTTTCTACTCATTAAATATATGCTGGTTTTACATATACAAACACTATTAGAAGCCAGTTTCATTTTTACAGTTGAGATAGTAAAAAATCGTGAACTTTGCTCCAGGTGCGACCCGCTGCAAAAATATCCATTTTCAATTTTATATACTGGCACATGATGCGTTACGTTGGTTGCGCTAAGTTGTTTTTCGCTTCCTTACGCATATTCTTAATTCCAGGCAGCATTTGGAGCTCCAGACCGCTAGGTGTGTTCTTCACAACACATCAAAAGTGCACCCAATTTCGAAACACCATTAAAGAACAAATTTGTTGCAATTAAAAAAAGATCATCTCAATTTTCATTCAAATCCAATCCAAAAATTTTCAGTATCTCAACAATATCACGACTTAAAAGTGTTGCATTATATTGTTTAAAAATATAGCAATAAATATAAATTCAGGGCTTGACCTGATAATGGCTAAATTGCGCCTGTATTTTGGCAAGATTCAATAATACGTTGGCACTGAAACTATTTGTCTACATTATCCAGGCTCCGTTATTTATTGCAGGAAAAATTTGAAGCTCTAGATTTGTCTATTTTTTCAGCATATTATTTTGAAATCGGTCAATGTTCAAAAATGGCAAAAGAAAGAAAACTGATTAGAATTTAAGACACTATCGCAACTTCGATTTTTATCGACATTTCTGGAAACAATGCTGAGTACTTTTTTAATCTGAGTCAGTATATTAAACTCTGCAAAATATCATTAGGAATATAAAAATGCGTTTTTATTTAAATGATATGCTTATACGGCTTCCCCTTATGGAGCAGGCATTAAAACGTCGATTTAGTATTTGCTGAATTTATTTTCAATTTATCTTAAGTAATATTCAAAGCCTTCTCAGTGCATATAAAGCCTTTTTCTGCTTGTTGGCAAGGATTTAATATAGATCAAAAGGGTATTAATTCGTTATTTTTGGCAATTTCATGGCAGACTGCAAGTGAAGGCTGAACGTTTTCTCTGTCCTTAAATCTTTTTATTGCTAGGTGCAGTGATATTCAATTTAGTCTTAAATATATTATTCCATTTCTCAGATTTCACAATAAATAACAATACTATAATTTTGAACATGATTTTTCAAATGTGTAATTTTTTGGGAAATGCTTTGCATCATTGTAGTTTTGGTGGCGTTGCGGAGAACACACCTAGTAGCTTAGAGCTTCAGGTTGTGCCTTAACTTAACAATATAACCTGCGTAATAAGGACAAAATGTTTTAGTGCAAACAACGTAACGCATCTTGCCAGTAGGTAAGGTTGAAAATGAACAATTTTGTAGCGCGTTGCTTCTGAAGTAAATTTTGCAATTTTTTCTAAATCAACTGTACAAATAAACAAGCTTTTAATACTTCTTATACAAGTAAAAGTTACGTAGACGTGGTGAGTAAAAGACAATAGATGACAAAAGTTTAGTGTACAAGCAGCAGTTCTCAAAAACTTGCAAAACGGCTTTTCCACCTTTAGTGATATCCGTTTTTTTTTTCGAGAAACCTACGACAGATCTTGCGAACCTAAGGGTCATTCCTTTGTGTTGAGACATTAGCCCACGAGATATGAAAATGTAATTGAAAAAAAAAATGGTCTTGGCGCTTCGATCATTGTTCCTGTCCGAAGACATCCTTATTTATTTTCATTTTGTCTCTTCAAACATGCTGGTTTAGGAAATGCGGTAAATAAAAGTACCATTGCATATATTAAAGCTTTTCGCACTTTATGTTATGCCTAAAGCGACCTATATTCTCACAACTGTTATTGGTTATTCGTAGCAGGAGCAACATCACAAGAGAAATTCGATTGCAAATTGTTCCCAAGTGAAATATACGTACGAGATGACACACGTAAAGTATAGTATAATACAATTAAAAAAGAGTAGTTACTAGCTATAGGTAAATTAATGCAGTTATATAGAGCCTGCGATCCCAGTCGAAAAAAAACTACAGTACTGTGTCAAAAATACGACGAAATATCCTGTAGTTTTGTTGTAACCATCAAATTTTTCTGTAGTTCTGTAGTACTTTTTGGTAGTTCTGTAGTTTTTCTGTAGTATATTTCTGCTGTCTGTAGTTCTGTAGCGCTTTCCTGTTGTAACTACAGAAATTTCTGATATTACTACAGTATGTTCTATTGTCACAACATTTGTCCCGTCAAAAACCGCACAGAAATTCTGTCGTAACATCAGAAACTTTTCTGTAGTTTTTTTCGACTCGGGATTACTCCGGTTAACGGTAAAAAAGTAGATTTTTAACATAATAATATATTTGACAAATTATTGCATGTTTATATCGGAACACAATTAATGAGGTCCTCCACACATCTATTGCCTATGGGCATTATATGCGTGGATGACTTCGTTTCATTCCAATTCATGTGTCACTGAAAATAAATGAACCAGGAAACATTTAGTGTCTACACAACTTTCAGCGAGTATACCACAAAATACACTAGGTGTTTTGTATATAGTCACATAACCTAGCAAGTGAAGTGGCATAAGAGAAGAAATCAAACATTAACCCTGATATACATTTCACTTTTGCCGCATCTTTGTAAGTTTTTTGGGCAGGCTTTTTCACTGATTATCCTCTTCTTTATTACCCTTTCAACCGTAAGACACAAATCTTCTAGGGGTGCCAAACTATCGCTTTTTGTACCAGTGATACAACTCAATTGATCCATTTCTACGTAGAAAACACACTCGATGCGCGCCTAAAAAAAAAATGAAAGCATGTATGTGTAGGCGAAATCATTCACACGTGATAAAAGAATTTGATTTGAACAATGTGTTAAAATGATCACACTCGGAGTGACAAGAAGTTGGTGGAAATATACAAACTGAAGCAATGAAAGGCGGTTGGTTATGAACAAAGCCAATAGTAAGAGTAAGCGTCCATAATAATAGGCAATAAAATTAAGGCCCACTTAAAGGTGTATGCAGCATTTACAGTGATGCAGTTACCTTTTTTTTCCCTGCACTGGTTGCTATAAATATTACGACAATATCTCCGCATCTCAGGTACCCCCACTGAAAACCCCATCGAAGGTATCGAGCAGCATTGACGTGTTATTTGCAGCTGTTAATGGAAATGCAAGCTGTTCTTTAAGTGTATGCGCATTTCCTCCTTTTTCTATTTTTGTACCTTCACTGAAAGCAACTAAACAGTGGTTGTTGTAAGAGCTCCAGCGTCCGTAGCAATATGGAACTATATTATGTTTTGCTTGAAAGAAACAGAGGTACAAAAAGCATCAAATATGCCTGCAATAATAGCATGACGGCCTATACCTTCGTCAACAGCTGTAACAACCTGTCACTGCCAGTCGGTTCTTTCGATGGGGTGATCAATGCCAGAGCCAAAAGCTAAGAGCAATATGAGTAATATTTATTGCGGTCACGGTCGTAAATAATTTTAACACAACACCCCATTACTGCAACTATTCAACCGTCTATTTATTCATATTATTCATTAAAGAATCATGCACACCTGATTAAGTTGCTGTTTTCTACTCCAAAATGATTTCCCTTATAATTACAATACTTGGATCACTGCTTTGGTTTCAACAATTATACTATGGCTATCACGTGCACTTCATGCATACGGTACATGAGGCACAAAAGCTATAATTGCCGAGCAAGCGAACCTGACATCCTGTCCCATTTCCCCAGAAAGTGCGCGCCTTAATTGAGCGCTTCGCGAGCGATATATCTCGGACGGTATGGTCGCCGGACACCGGCCGTCAATTTTTTGTGCAATGTGTCCCGCGTGCACGTTGTTTACATTGCAATGACAGGGACGCAGTGCACACATGTCTTGTGCGCCTCTTGCTTGTGTTGTTATTTTCTCCCATCCTCGAAGCCCGGCTGAAACCGGCCCAGTACAACCCGTACCCCCTGCAGTGCTCTCTCGCTCTCCTATTGTCGCCGCTTCCTGACAATGCACCTCGCCTGAAGACGCGTGATCAGAAATGGGGGCGTGGGGGGGGGGGGAGGGGGGGGGGGGCTAAGCTAACGGGCGTTGATAAGGAAAATTTTGAAACGGGGTCAATTGCGCTGTTCACGGTTTTCAATTCCTCAAAATGATATTACCAATTTAAAACTTGGGGTTCATTATGAATAAATTATAGGCTAACCAACAAGCGGCATCACGCACATAATGTCCACCCCACTGCAAAATTCGCTTGCACAGACCGCACGAACAGTTTTAAAAACATCATTCGTACATGTGAAAGCAAAAACAGCCCGTAACTTATAACAAAATACAAAATCTTAGCGAGCATCGCTTCCTGCGCGCAGAACAAACCCTGTCCGAAGTATATGTACAATGCTGGGCTTGTGGTATCGTGCCACTAATTGATTGCGGCGCGCCGCGCAGTCAAGACAGTTTGCGCAAATGGTTGCCTGCAGCGTTCGGTCGCGCGTTGGTGAAACATACGCCTATTATGCACGGCTGCTCAATTTTCGACGCACATCCTGTCCGTATCCCAGCCAGCAAATAAGTCCACGCACTCGCTTGCATGTAATCCTGACGAAAATTCACTTAGTTCTTGAAGTCATGCTTCGCGCAGTTGTTTCGAGCAGAATACGATAAGATTGCATTTGGAACTGGTAGGAAATTATATAGAACCACTTATGGAGAAATGGAATGCTGCAAAGACATATACTCATGGTCTAAGATGACGATGTTCACTGAGTTCAACAATGCGGATAATTTCCCGCCGTTGCTGTAATTCGTACTCCGGCGAAATTTCACAGCCCTGGTATTCACAAATATGCAGCAAGCACAAATCGCAGCACATGTAAAATGTATAGGTGCAAGAGAAAGATATACACAGCACAATGAAAAAGAAAATTAACGAAGGAAGAAATTAAAGAAAGGCATAAGAAGCGGTCGCAGGTCTTTTAGCGTCTTCAACAAGCTCTGAAGTGAACGCTTACGAAGGAGGTCGCGCAGCTGGGTATACTTTCTAAAAACTATATAAAGCCCCCCCCATCCACAGTCAAAGTTTTTTTTCTCCCATTTGTTTCTCCTGAAGATTCTACGTAATTTGTGAATCGTTGGAGGTTTTTAAATTTTGGCATAATACTCTAACAAGAAGAAATATGTTTACAAAAGAGGATAAATATATTGAGAGACAGGCAAGTAGCCAGGCAATGAGACCCCCCCTCCCTCCCCCCGTTAGACACACATCTTTTTCTTAATTTTCCACAAACGAGCGCGTCACTTCGTCCTTATCATTCTCCAGCCGTAAAAATATTTCCGTCATTTTTTGTCTCAACGTTGCAAATTCGCTTTTACAGACACAGCAATGAACGATTCGGAATCAGTTTTTTACGCGACGAGTTCCTGATGTGCTGTGGCGTGTGTGTGAAAACACACGTACATTTTTCGTAGTCACCTTCACCTTAACATGGACTACATGAAAAGACGATAACGTTCATGTCGCGTTCGGTCCCTGGCCGAACTTTTGAGGTGCACAATGACAGTGACACTTTTTGTCGAATATAGCAATGCTACCTCTGGGTATCTAGAAAAATAATCTACTACCACCAAATACCATTTTCCCTCAATATGGCAGAGATCAACACCTAGCTTTTGCCAAGGACGCTGTGGAGTGGTTGTCGGAATCATTGGTTCGGACTTTTGTTGCCTGTGTTCCGCGCACACTGGGCAATCAGTTACCAACGCTCTCAGCTGGCAACTCAACCCAGGCCACCATACGGACTCTTTGGCTCGAGCTCTGCATTTCTCGATTCCTTGGTGACTCTCGTGCAAGCGCATCAAGACCTCTGCGCGTAATTTTTGTGGAATCACTAGCCGCACACCTTTGAGTAGCACGCCTTCAGCGACTGTCAGCGTTGCTCTTTCCTGCCAGTATGGACGCAACACCATCGACAGCGATGAGAACTTGGGCCAGCCTTCCAGGCTGAATTTTGTGAGAGCTTGACAGACTTCATCGGCTGCTTGTTCAGCTTTGACTCGTTTAAAAAAGGCTAGCCTCGACGGCATTTGTCAAACAGCCCGAAACGAATTTCGCGACTTCGCCAACACTCAGCGCATGAGCATCAATTTGGTTTCCCTGAATCGGGGCTCTAGACAATACATCTGCAGTAACGAGGCTCTTACCCGGGACATGCACAACCGTAAAGCTGAACCGCATAAGTCTCATGCGAAAGCGCTGAATACGAGGAGGCAAAACATCTAAAGGTGATTTTCCCAACAACTTTACAAGTGGTTTGTGGTCGGTTTCAAACACAATTTCAAGACCTTTGATGTACCCTTCGAATCGCTCTGCCGCCCAAGTCATTGCCAACGCTTCCTTCTCAATCTGAGAGTATCTGGTTTCGGCAGGCGTCAGCGAGCGTGACGCAAATGCAACAGGTCTTTTTTCATTGTTTGGTTGAACTTGTATCAATACGGCCCCCAAACCGAATGATGACGCGTCAGCGGAAAGAATCGTAGGGTACTCTACATCAGTTAGCCATGACGCGCTTCGAAGAGATAACGTCTTTGACGTACGACAGCGCTTGCTCTTGGGCTGGTCCCCACGTCCATTCGGAACCCTTCAAAAGCAAGTGACGTAAGGGCGCCGTTTTCGAAGCCAAATCTGGTATGAATCTTGCCAGATGATTAGCCATACCGAGCAGCCGTCGAACGTCAGACACGTTAGCTGGCGTCGCCAGTTCTTTGATAGCACGAACTTTTTCAGGATCCGGCTTGATGCCATCTTTACTAAGCACACAGCCAAGAAATTTTATCTCAGTTACCCCAAAGGCACACTTTTCTTTGTTTAGCGTAACACCGGCACTGGCGAGACGATCTAAAGTTAGACGCAGGCGTTCGTCATGTTGAGCCTTGTCGTTACCAAAAATGAGCACATCATCCATTAGGTTTATCACGCCTGGGATTCCTTCAAGTATCTGCGACATTTTCCTCTGAAGGATCTCGGGTGCCGACGTTATTCCAAACGGCAGTCTTTGAAAACAGTATCGCCCAACTGGCGTTATGAACGTAGTTAACTGGCATTCGGGCGACAACTTAATCTGAAAGAAGCCAGAGTTGGCGTCCAACTTCGAAAACACAGAAGCACCACCTAAAAGACCGAAGCTATCATCCACAGTCGGCATGACATAGCGTTCGCGAAGTACAATTTTGTTTAATTGAGTCAAGTCAACGCAAATACGAACCGCTCCAGATGGTTTGAGTACTGGCACAATTCCTGCACACCATTCTGTTGGTTCTTCTACTTTGCGGATCACGCCATCTCGCTCCATACGCTCGAGCTCTTGCTTAACTCGGTCACGCAAGGGTAAGGCTATGCGACGCGCAACATGAATTGCAAAAGGTGTCGAGTTCGGCTTTAGTCTAATTTTGTATTCTCCTTTTATCGCTCCTAGACTACTGAAAAGCTGCGGGTAGGAAGCTTCGACGGCTGTTGCGCTACTGACCGAGTCCGCAAATTTAATAACTTCCAGAGCCTCAAGCGCTGGGAGACCCAAAAGTACGGAGCGCAATGGTGAGACCACGTACACAATTTGCTGTACAGTGTTTTGTTTCCACTGGATAGTGGCATGAAACTTTCCCAAAACATTCAGTGGCTCATTCGACGGGCCTGTTAGGATTAGGTCGCACTTTTCTAGCCTGGTAGGTAAACCGGGAAACGTCGAGGGCACAACAGAAACTTCGGCACCGGAATCAACTTTAGCGAACGCCGGAGTGCCGTTAATGACGACCTGTACATACCGAGAATTAGAGTACTCCCCGTTCACTACGCCAACGAAGAACGCCGCCTTGTCCATATGGAGAGAAGAAAGCTGTACCTTCTTTCCATCACGTGCAGCCTTTTTTTCGACATACAGCTGCGAAGTGTCCGGAACAACCGCAGTAGTTGCATTTGGCTGCTTTTGCCGGGCACGAGGCTCTGGGGTGCGTTCCTTGACCGCAGTTGGGGCATGACCCGGGGGTGCCTGGTCGGTAGGACTGGACTCTGGGACGCGGACCTTGTATTCCAGATGAATAGTTCTTTGACGAGCTGTCCGAGTGCTGTCCTGAAGAATACTTTCTGGGCTGTCCTTGGTTGCTGACCGCGTCAAGATTGCCGGTCGCCGTTACCAAGGGTTCGTCGCCGGTTTCTCGCAGTTGCAGCTGCTGTCGTTGGACAGTCTCCTTTAAACGCGCTTTTGCCAAAGCGCTGGTGAGAGTCAATTTCGCATCCATTTGAAGCGACTCAGAGAGCTTAGCGTCCCTGAGGCCAACCACGAACCTGTCGCGAATCATGCGTTCCTTTTCCTGGTAGTCGCACCGGTCCGCCATCGTGTGCAACGCGGTAACGAATTGGTCGACGGACTCTCCAGGTTCTTGAGTGCGACGGTGAAAGCACGCGCTCTCATAAACAAGGTTCCTTGCGGCGACGAAGTGCTCGTCGAACTTCTTTTTGACGACTTCGTATTGCTTCTGTTCTTCTTCGGGTAACGAAAAAGTAGAGAAGATTTCTCTTGCTTGCCTGCCCATCGTATAAAGTAGCGTCCGGACCTGCGCTTCTTCATTCCGCTCATTTAGGCCCGAGGCGAAGCGGTAGTCATCAAAGAGTTGGATCCAAGAAGGCCATTCGGACGTCCGGTCGAAGTCAAACCTTGGCGGAGCTGGAACCGCGAACATGCCGTGGGAGGGCTTGGCTGCGTTGTCCTCTGACATGGCGCCCGTTGACGAAGTTAAGGCAACGCCTCTCAAACGCCAGAGGATCCCACTTCTGACACCATGTCGCGTTCGGTCCCTGGCCGGACGCCGAGCGCGGCCGGGCAGCGGGCAGGAAGGAACTGAGACTTGCCCCGATCCCGGCACGATAACAACAACCCTTTATTTCACGCGAACAGCATCTTATATAGCAAGCACACATGTGACAAGTGACGTCACGGACAGACAATGTTTCAGACGCGGCACAGGCGCTATCAGCACAGTTCAATGAGCAGGCAATGTATTCCAAATAATTTTAGTGGAATGGAAAAATTGTGAAGGGCATGGAGAACTGTATCATTAAAATAAAGTTTCTCGGCTGCATTCGGTTATTCGAATGACTCGACAGCGCACATTATTCTCATTCCTGTACAGTTTCTTCTATGCAGTCCCGAGTGTATGTGCCAGCATTAAGTGTGAACAGTAGATCAAACAAGCTGCAAAAGCCCTAGTTGAGGCCGTCTGGATGCTGTCATCTGAGAGAGGCGGTTACCAATAGCTTTTTATGTTTATTTTATTTTTTTTTACAGCCGATACGTTCCTTACCACTGCAATACCATATTCCTGCTTTCCACAGATCGCATCTGGCGCAGCAGGTACTCGTGCGGGAGTGGGTGTCGAGCGTGCTGGAGAAGCCGTCGCTCAAAGCTCCCCTACAGTGCTTTCATCTCACTTTCCTCACCCCGTGTTATTGGCGTTTGGTCGCGGGGCGAAAACGGGCGGATAGAATAGTGAAGCTCCAGTGCAGATGCGTTGAACAGTTACAAGGGAGGTACTACTGTACCGACGTCTGTCGGTTTGAAGACGCGAAAACAAGTTCTGACTGCGCCGCTTCTTAAAACGAACGTCTGGGGTGAGCATACTCCCGCGATCATGGCCGCTCCGCGTTAACGTCCTCATTTCCGTTGAAATCTTTTTAATACTGTTGGACATATATTTATAACCTTAAATTCAATTCTGCATGCATTTTCTTCGCTTAATGGCCAAGAAGTCCGATCTACAGCAATTGCAAATTCTTATCTATGCTGAGAATTGGACTGGCCGTAACTACTACTGCATCAATACTAAGCATTCAGTTTTATTGACATTGAAGCCTGATGTAGAGAAGAATACGTGGAAAAAGTTTCAGAAATATCAAAAACGGTTTTATATTTAATTGTCCTCTAAAGTTTTCATTATGGTGCTGGCGATTGCGAAAAACATCTGTGTGCAGCCCTATGCCACATTGCATCACGACTGGAGAATGATGAGGACGAAGTGGCGTGCTCGTTTGTGAAAGATAAGATAAAGAAGGGCGTCGAACGGGGGGGATATCAGCGCAACAAAATTCTGTATGCTCTTTTTAATGATTTCGAAAGCTTAGGTAGTGGAGAATCGGTGGTCTAAGTTTAAAAAATATTAAAACTTGTTTTTTTTTTTTATTTTCCTATGAAATTTTCAATGTTCGCTGTTTTTTAAAATTAGCGCGCGACTATATCTGTGTACTGAAACGTTATATAAATAAAAGCTTTAGCTGTTTGAAACTTAACTATGCTGAGAACATAGCGCGCAATTATTGCTGCTCTTCCACAAACCGTTTTTGAAGTAAAGGTCTGCAAAGTAGGAAAATTTCGTTTCCTGGGCCGATTTTGAGAACTTTTATAAATATATCTACACTACCCAGAAAAGCGAACAATTACTGAATAGAAGTATATATTTAGTCAGATAATTTTTAGCTAACCTTAATATATTTTATTCCATTCATAACCAAAGTTGTCCAAAAGAGCAAATAAGAGAAGCGCGG
>JAJIZL010017422.1:1599179-1738074 GCA_023969395.1 Amblyomma maculatum
CCATTCATAACCAAAGTTGTCCAAAAGAGCAAATAAGAGAAGCGCGGAACTCCGCCTCTTCATTATTGTAGATCGCAGATCTCTTTTTTCGAGTCATCCGGTAATATTATATAGAATACAGAAATGAATATAAACGGTTGACCGATCATAATGTTTTTTATTTACGCGGAAGCACCATAGTTTTTCTTCATTCTATTTCCACCGCGCAGCGCGGTTGGAACGATCGAACTCTAAACTAAGACGCGAAACAATCTAATTTGTTGGTTATTGGCGATACATATGTTGTGGTCCATATAAATACACCGGGGCTAGTCATGCTCGTAGGCTGCCCGAGAAACTGCCGTTTCGTTTTACCACCGTGTGAATGCCAAAAACAAAAATGGTAACCTCCATAGTGTGGGGGTTCTTACTAAGCCGTCGAGCCTCTTCTCAGTTCTAGGCCGCTAACACCGAGCTCCCGCGATCGCACACCACGGGCAGCCGTTCTCACTGCCGCAAAGTTGTAATGCGAAGTACGACACAACGCAGAACTGGACTTTGTCCGGAACCAGAGCCCGCTTGCACAAAACAATCTTAAGACTGTCTTAGCTAAGTCCAGACTTAACTGGAGTCTAAAGAATAGGCCACTAGCATGGCGGCTTAAGACTGGAGTAAAGGCTGGGCTTCAGTCCTGACTTGAATAAGTCGCTTGTATGATTACGACTCTAGTGCTGTCTTGGTTAAGACACATGGACGCCAGGTGTCTAAGTAGAGAAATTGGGGTAATACAGGGATGCGCTGGCACTGTCCCTGCTTTAAGATGTACACATTCCGTCAATTTTGCGTTGTGTAAAATCCGTGCCATTGCTTTTTGCGGCATAAGATTGTGTTACGAGGAAAAATGCCCCAAGAGGTTGCTGATGCCGTTTTTGGAAGCCACTCTGGTGAACATGAACCCGAAGGCTTCGACGTTCGGAACACGAGCCGTCTTAAATAAGCTTGGTCTTTCTAAAGACACCATTTAAGTCTGGACTTAGCTCGGACTTCATCGTGCAAGCCGGCCTATTGGGTCTTCCCAAAAGAACGCTGGTGAAGGTCTTGCTCCCGACCCTATCCTTTTGGATGGGGCCTGAGAGTTAGAAGGGCAAGATGGCGACAACAAAGAAGTATAGCGGGGAGGTATTTACCTTGCGTCCTTCCGTTGTCGCGACTCGCTGTCGTCTGTCTCTAGCGGCGGCAGGTTCCCGCCGATCTCGACGCATCTTGCAATTTGTCCTTTTTCGGCCAATGAGCGCCGCGTCGGCGACGCCTAGCGGTGCGCTCCTGCGCCCGGCGAGGGAAGAGGGAAACGCGGCGCTATTGAGCAACCCGTTTGGGTTACTCGTCCTCGAAGGAGAAGGAATACATTTGTCCTCCTTCGTCCTCCGCGGCGAGCGGTGTTTCGGAGGGATGCGCGGTTCTCCTCGATCGCTACAGTAGCCATCCTGCGTTTTATTTTCCAGGACTTATGTCTAGAATGTACACAAAGCGTATTTGGTCTTTTCCCCAGGTAAACAGGCCATGCAGCGAGAAGTGCCTTATGGATAATGCAAAAGAGCTAAAACAGAAATGCGATTGAGAACACGATCAACTTATCTTGAGGCGGTGTTTTTTTTCTCAGCAATGAAAAACCCATCTTCTAATCACTAATTTAATGTTACATGATCATGCTATGACCACATGGTATCGTTTTGTATGCACGTTGACACTGACAACTGAATTTGTACTAGAGGATAAGTACAACCAGCGGCTTTAAAGGGTTGCCTTTTGGATGTAATCGGCATCAAATACAGGCATGTTTTGTCGTGAGTGCTGCCGGCGTCCTGGCCAACATGGCATGCGACCGACATCACCATCGTAATCATCAGTCGGACTATACCACTGCAGGGCGAAGGCCTCTCCCATATTTCTCCACTTAACCCGGTTCTGTGCTAGCTGCATCCACTTGACCCCTACGAACTTCCTAATTTCATCCGCCAACCTAACTTTCTGCCGTCTCCTGCTACGCTTTCCTTCCCTTGGAACCCAGTTGGTTACCCTAAGTGACCATCGGTTATCCTCTTTTCGCACTACATGTCCTTCCCATGTCCATTTCTTCTTCTTAATTTCCACTATAATGTCGGTAACTTGAGTTATTTCTCTGACCCACTCTGCACGCTTCCTATCTCTTAATGTTACTCCTACCATTTTTCGTTCCATAGCCCTCTGGGTTGTCCTCAACTTAAGTAGAACTCTCTTGGTTAGCCTCCACGCTTCAGTGCCATAGGTGAGTACAGGTAAGATGCAACTGTTATATACTTTCCTCTTTAGCGATACCGGTAAGCTGCTAGTCATAATCTGCGAGTGCTGGTAAAATGCGCTTCATCCCAATCTTATTCTTTTTGTTATTTCTTTTTCATGGTCCGGATCTGCGTTTACTACCTGTGCTAAGTAGACATATTCGCATACTACTTCCAGTACTTCGCTACCTAATGTAAACTGCTGTTCCTTCCCGATGCTGTTGAACATTACCTTAGTCTTCTGCATATTGATTGTAAAGCCTACCTTTCTACCTTTCCTGTCTAGGTCATCAATCATTATTTGCAGTTCATCCCCCGAGTTGCTTAGCAAGGCAATGTCATCAGCAAAGCGCAGATTACTGTGGTATTCTCCATCTGCCCTTATTCCTAACTGCTCCCATTCCAAGTCTCTGAATACTTCCTCTAAGCAAGCTGTGAATAGTACTTGGGAGATTGTGTCTTCTTGCTTGACACCTTTCTTTATGGGAATTTTGTTACTTTCTTTATGCAGAACTATGGTTGCTGTGCAGCTACTATATATTGCCACGTGCCTAGCGCCGCGCGACAGCCGTGTTTGGTGCCGACGACAACGAAGCGGTGGTTGGCACGAGCGGCGCGCTGGTGCTGGACGCTGTGACTCTGTTCGAAACGACAAGCCGACCTCATTCTCGGGTCCTTGGCTACGTGTACTTTCACGGCTCCCTCTGACTTCAGTTGTGACAATATATATATATATATATATATATCTTCCAGCACTTTCATGTACGGCTCGTCTACCCCCTGATTTCCCAACGCCTGCATCACCGTCGAGGTTTCAACTGAGTCAAATGCTTTTTCGTAATCAATGAATGCTATATATAAGGGCTGGTTATATTCCGAGCATTTGCTATCACCTGATTGATGGTATGGATATGATCGGTAGTAGAGTACCGTTTCCGAAGCCCTGCTTGATCCTTTGCTTGATTGAAGTCTAAGGTTGTCCTGATTCTATTAGCGACCGACAGTGGGCCGCCAAATGCCCGAGCAAGCGTTGCCAAAACGTTCGGCCATGGATACTGGCCGACTTCTGCACAGCCTAGTACGTGGCCGACCATGGGCCACCAATGGCCTATCTACCATGGCCGAATTGGTCGGCTTTCAGTCGGGTGCTCGAGCTTGGGCCCAACCTGGCACATGGCCAACCATGGGCCGTCATTCGGTCGAGTACCGAATGCCGGCCAGGTTGGTTGCCGACCAACTGCCGATTACCAGCCAAAGGTTGGCAGTCGGCCAATGAGTGTGGGTCTACATTCTCAACGTTGTAAATGTAGAGCCACGGAAGCCAATAGACTATCGAGGCTTGAACACATATTATCGACAACGCCTTCGCCATATACTATTTGTTGAGATTATATTGCGCATAAAGAAATCTGCTTCCACACATGTGCTCGAGGTGCGAAACTTACCGATATTCTTGTAATGCATTCATATAAACCCCTAAATGACGGCATCATAACCTACCTCCGTGGTGTGACGACTACAAGCTGCATTGATGTGACCATTGTAACAATTACCACTGCTGAAAATTTCTCCTGGTGTACTGACTTTGAAGAACGCGACAGCGATTATTACGAAATTCTCATATGGGCGGATAGTGACGAGACATCGTCAAGAAGGAAATTTAGTCTGGAAATCGGGATACCTACAAGAATGCAGTGAGCAGGGAAAATTACAGTTTCATACCAGAATGCGAAAGTAATCTCCACATTAGCTCATTGTCTGGAATTGAGCACGCATATCGTAGTCAAAAGTGACATAACCCTACTGAAAAATCCTGTATAAAATTCGTACAGTACATCGTATACAGGTTTACTGTACAGGATCTGGGATACAGGATAGGGCGCTATTTCAGCAAATTCCTGTACTGCCCTGGACAGTCCCGAATGAAGCCGAGCGGAGCTCTGATACCGGAATGGTCTGTATGGTTGATGGCCCTCCTTTCCTAAAAGAAACGCGTCGCTAGGGTGGAAAAAGCATGCAACAATATAAAATAAAACGACTACATTTAAAATAATAAATAAAATAAAAAATAAAAAGAATTTCACTTCCGAATGTGTAATCACACCTCGGTCCTTATGGTCTTCAGACGAGCACCTTAACCACTATGCTACAGCGGATTATGGTTACACTGGTTATTATTCAGTATATGTAGTATATGTACTTTTGCTCTTTCGTACTTGTATATTTTTTTTGGCAGTAAAATTTGTGGCGTAATTCACCGATCGCCCTTTAAACACGCTGAATATCTTTTCAGGCTATCACGAGGGTTCACAAATGTGCGTATCTTTATAATGCGCTGCTTTATTGAAGGCAAACCTCAAGATATCATAATTTAGTAGTGCTGATGGGTTCATCGTCTACGGACGCTTCTAAGTATTCCTACATGCAGATGTATCCGGTGCACTAATACTTGTAATACTGGGCGTTTTAGCTTCACGTGCTACCAGCGGAGCATCGATGTCAATGAATACACTTCCGACTGAGCGGTTTCAATATGTAAACATTCGAGAACGCGTCGCCCGGTGTGCGGCTATCTGCGCATCTTTCGATGGTCAGCGATGTTCGTTTATTTTTTCTCGAACAGTTTTTTGTCATCGCTAGCGAAATGATACGTTCATGCTTCTGCTTTCGTGTTGTAGGCGGCAGATCTTCAGTCGCAGATATGAAGACGCACCGCAAGATCGTACGAGCTGCAGCAACTGTTGTACGCGCAAAAGCGACGCGACGCGCGTATATGCTTGCTAGCGCACACTTCGACGGCTTCGCATTTTCGAGGTATTTTGGAAACGAAGCGTGCCCTTTATATACAGAACAGTTGTATAATATGTTCGGTATCATGCTTATTTAGTGCGCTGGCGTGTCCGGCATGGTCCCAGACGGCCACTGACGTCCGACGGACAACAGAACTCGGCCGCAACTCGGCGGCCGATTTCGGACGTCCGCCGGAATTCCGGCGTATGTACGAAAGCGGATGGTCGAATCCGTTCGCCCAGTGGACAGCCGCCGTACGTCCGCTACTGGATTTGCTTTTACACAGCTATGATATAGTTTGTAGTCGTCGTGCTCGTCTGAACTGCGTATAAATCAGTAATGCCGTCAAGTCTGCATTATATGATGCCAGAGCAAATCGATGCGATAGAAAGCGTTTCCATTAAACATTTTTTTTTATTTTCCGCATGTTTCATCATTGAATTCTTCCATCAAAAATTTTTGATTAAATGTTAAATGAACATTAAACATTTTTCTATCATGATGCTTCGGTGAAATTTTAATCAGTGGCTGAACAGACGCAGCAAGCAGCAAGCTCAAAAAGAACGAAACCGAACCTATCCTAAAAAAAATCTGAAATGAGCCAATCCAACCCACCTGACAAGTTGAAGTTTAGTCATGGAAGATGGCTTCACGTTTCCGTGTTCTGCATTTTCTGCGCAGTTACAAATACCTACGGCTGTAATGCACTGCTAGCATTGCTTTTGCTGTGGCTTGGTGCGGTTGGACCCGCCGATTCCAAAGTAAGTATTTCACCGAACTTTTGTTTCTTTAGTGGAACTTTTCGATGCACCGATGGTGCTGAGCTTTTGGGTAAGGAAACAGCTCTGTACAGCAGCCGAACGGTCGAGTGTTTTAGGCGAGACTGACAGGATGGCTCCGCGCCGACTAACTAAAGTGCAGCCTCAAGTCTGAGGGCCATCTTTCTCGGCATTACTGGATGCTGCGCCAGTAAGCCGCGCAACTTCTCTGTCTCTGATAAAGGAGTGCCTGCCCGGGCTTTAAAGGAGTTAATTTGTTAACCATGCGCAACGTGCTGAGTTGTAAAAACTGTATGAGAAAACTTTTGCACTCCTCGAGCCAATCGTGCGACATGCCTACACTTGTGAAAACGTCGCGAGTTTTTTTTTTTTTTTTTAATGGACAGCCGCTGATCTTTCTCTCTTGAGCTTTACGGCAACTACAGTTTCTAGAAGGAACGGCTGTAGCTACTAAATAACTAAAGGTTTAGTACTCTCCTTCAGCTTTGACAAACCAGGACAGCACCTTGCGCATGTTGGTTATGCATGTGGGACTTAACCGCGCAGAACAACCGGACAAGGAGATGAGAGAAAAAAAAAAGTCAGCACTTGTCTTTTTCTTGACCCGTTGTTCTGCGCTGTTCTGGCACGAATTTGACATACCGCCGCCGCGATACAGTTGGGCTGTGAGCTCTGGTGCCTGCAACGCCTTCTTTTATGCAAAACAGGCATACTGGGAGGCCATGCAAGCCACGGGCTCAAAAAAAAAAAGAAAAAAGAAAGAAACACGAGCTGAGCAAAAGTGAGATGAAAACAAAATTGTTGTTGCTTTGTTCTTACAGATATTCAAAGGCTCCTCAGAACTTCACTACATTATTGACAGCGAGATAATGCCAAAGCTACACTAGCCATGCAGCACCTTATAGTGCATGATACTGAGCTTATGTCTCGCACTGAAAGCTCTTACCGTGTTCTTAGATTATCATATTAAAGTAGCTTTAAACCCATGCTTGTTAATACAGTGATAGCCATAAACTGAATCTAGGGCATCATGCTCACATACAAGGCTTCTGATAACCGCTGGTCACATGATGTGGGCTATAGCAGAAACCTGTACCTGGTCATCTTACAAGCATTTGTGCAATTGATGCTTTTAATGTGTTGTAAAAGTTTTTGTGTTCTGTTTCTGTATGGGAATGCTTTCCTTAGCTTGCTACAGCAAAACCTGTACCTAGTCATCCTAAAAACAGCACCGCAGTTAGTGCTTTTAGTGTGTTGTAAAAGTATTTGTGTTCTGCTTCTGTATGGCAATGCTTTTCTCGTTGAACACTAGCATGAGGCTTCCAAAAATTTTTCAGATGCTATTTGCTGTAGCCGATTTCGTAGGCCAACAGGAAGCAGCACTTTGAGCATGGAAAACTCATCCACGGGGGAAAAACAGCAACATCCCTTTGCATTCTCATTTCTTTGGTATGGCTAAAAGTGAGTATTGTATCATTATCTATATTATTAATTTTGAATCATGATTGTCAGTGCTGAAGTTGTTTGAGCGTGATGATTTTAAACACACAGGACATCCCTTCGACATTAAGGTTTTAGCTTGTTTACATGTAGGATGTAGAACTGGTTTCAACAAACTTTATGCAGCAAATTCTTTTTACATTGTCCACCATGTTACTTTTTGTCATTGTCCATTGAAGTAAATAACCAGTATTTTACGTTTACACAGTCGTCCACTCTTAGCTTGAATGGGAATGTGTGGCATGCAGTTTGCAAAATAGCAATGTATCCGTCACAGCCATGCATCAAGGCTAAGTGGCTTGCGCGTAGAGGGACCAGCCGCTCCAGCTTCACGTCATCTGCCTCTTTGCTCCGCTGTGCAGACGTGCATTGAGGCAAAGAGGTTTATGTGTAGAGAAACCAGGAGCTTCTTTGTCACATCTGGCTGTTTGTTACGGTGTGCAGAGGCGCACCGAGGCAAAATGGCTGATGTGTAGAGAGACCAGGAGCTGCTGCTTAACGTCCTTCGCCTCTTTACTACAGTGCACAGCCGTGCATTGATGCTAAGTGGCTTGTGCATGGAGAGCCCAGGAGCTGCAGCTTCACGTCTGCCTCTTCGCTCAGGTACGCAGGTGCGTATTGAGGCAAAATGGCTTATGCATAGAGGGACCAGGAGCTGCTGTGTGGCGTAGTCTGTATATTTGCTATGGTGCGTATCGAAGTACAGGGGGGGGGGGGGGGCTCATTTGTAAAGGTACCATGAGCTGCTGCGTCATGTCGTCTGCCTCTTTACTATGGTGCGCAGGCATGCATCAAGGCAAAGTGGCTTATGCGTAGAAGGACCAGGAGCTGTTGCTTTACATCTGCTATGATGCGCAGCTGCGTATTGTGGGTGGTGGTGGAAAACATTTCCGTCAGATACAAATACAGGAGGTTACTCACTAGCTGACCCTGAGGGGGCCTGTCCTGACAAAAACAAGGGGTCCCTGGTTTGGGACGCCAGTGGTGGTAGAGGGACTAGAGGCTGGTACTTCACGCTGTCTGCCTCTTCGCTACGGTGTGCGGCTGCGATGGATGCAGTCTCATCTCAAAACGTACATGCCACGCACTCGCATGTTCAGCCTGAGTGGACGACTGTGTACCTGCTATAGCTTTGTTATTCATAGAATAAACCTAGGCCAAGTTGGATAAATTATAGCTCACCTCATATATGGTCAGCAATGAAAAGCCACTCCAGAAAATCTGATGCATTTACTGTCATAGGATTCTTATTCATATACATGCTACTGACAAGTCAGATTCTTCACCCTCAGAAATGCCAGAAAAACAACCAAGGGTGCGTCTGTAATAGTCTAGCTTGCTCTTTCTCTGCAGACTTGAGTCAGGTGTGTGTTCCATTGCTGTGGGTGGGACAGGTGTGAATCTTTGATTTTAAGCTTGCAACAAGTGTGTTATTGCAGTTTAAAGGCAAAACGGTACTAATAATCGTAGCCCATTTTAAATGATGTTATTATTGATCACTTCTTTTCAGAGCAGGAACAATGACTTTAGATGCAGGTTTCTGCCGCCATTGCGTACCTGTGCAATACTGCAATGCTCTGGCTGTGCTTTATGTTCATATACAGCATCCTTTATGCTTAGTTTCTCTGCATGTGCACTCCATGCCTTGGGCATTGCTGAGGGCACATAGCAGCAAGCATAACATGCCATGTTTGGTCAGAGTGGCATGTTCAAAGAGACGACATAAAAACATTAAAATACTGAATGCCAGGTTCTGGTCAAACTACGTTTGTATCTTTTGTTATTCTGCATGGGTTTTGCTGCAGTTATATGACCTTTCTATATAGTATGTGACAGTTCTGAATGGAGATGCATGCGTACAGTGCCATCTGGAAAAAGCAATTGAGAGAAACTGGCAGTTGCCCTTGGAGATGTGTAATCAAAGTTCAGCACAGATAACTTGAATTTCATTTTCCCTTCTTTTGCAGGAGGAGCCCAACCTGCTCTCTCCATCTTAGGCCTCGAAGACCAGCAACAGCTGATCGAGCAAATGCACAGGATAGTAACTGCTCCTGGAATCCCGGCCTACGGAGGCCGCCCACAGAGAACTCGATCATCTCCTCGCTAATTCCGAAATATTAGGTTTCAATAAATACCTTTTCCTCCACCACCTCCCCAAGAGAAGAGCTGTCACGGCCAAGGATAATTAAAAAATAATTATTGAAGTAGATTCTTAATACTGCAGTTGGCCTGCATTTTACCGTGCCATTCCCTAACATCGATATTTTTTAGTGTAGACTATTTATGCATGCAGTTTTTGCAATAAATAAAAAATGCTTTTTTTACAATCTCGCATGCTGGTATGCCTATGCACTTCGCATGTTTTCAGGAATGGTGCATTTGTGTAAAGCTCAGCTAGCATATGTGCCTCTTTGATGGAAGTTTTAATTGCACACTGCTGTTTAGTGCTTTGTGTGTGAAAGTAAAGCATACAACAGGAAACTTGAACCTGTTGCATATTCTATTGTCTGCTTTACTCTCACGACAAAGGCATTCAGCACTAGTATGTGACTTAAATTTCCATGGCACATGCTTGCTGAGCTTTACACGAATGTTATTGGCAAGTTTTTACACCAATAGCGGGCCCTGCAAGCATGTTCCGGGAAATGTCCGAATGTCCGTCTCCGGCTGTCCGTCGGACGCGATCCGGATCCACGAACGATAGTCCAACGGACGTCCGCTGTATGTATATCGAACATAACCGGACATCCGTCGGATGTCCGAAGGTCCGAAAACGGACGTCCGTCGGTCGACCGTCGGACGTCTATGGCCGTCTGGGGTCATTCTGGTTGAGCTTCGTCGATCGGCCCGGCTTCTGTTCAGAAGCGGAATACTCTGCCCGGTATCAGTTCCAGAAGTGACGCGTTCGTCCGGTTTCTGGTTAATTGATACAGGCTGAACACTACATAACACCACTACATTTGCAAAAAAAAAGAAAAGAAAAAAGGAAAAGAAACAAAAAGAAAATAAAAAAGGAAAAAAAATTGCATGTGATTCGAACTTCGGTCTCTTCAGCCAGCAAGCACGCACTTTAACCACTACATCATGGCAAAACACAGTAATGGCACATATATATCTGCTTATTAGTCGAGATTGCTCTTTGTAGTTTGTGTATTTTTGTAGGGTGTAGAATTTGTGGTCGTAATTGAACGATCGCCCTTTAAACACGCTGCATCTTTTTCCTGGCTATCACGAAGGGTTATCCGTGTCCCGCATCTTTACAATGTATCGCTTTCTTGCAGACAAACCTCCGAATGTCACAATTTACTAGTGCTGATGTGTTTTGTCATTGTCTTCAAACACATGCAATTTTTGCTACATATAGATGTATGCGGTGCACCAACACTTGTAATACTGCTTGTTTTAGCTTCACCTGCTGCCAGCGGAGCCGCGACGTCTATGAATTTACTTCTGACCAAGTGTTTTGCATGCGTAAACACTCGAGGAAGCGACTCCCGATGTCCGGCTGACCTGTGCATATTTCGATGGTCAGCGATGTTTCATTTATTCTGGAGCGTATCTTATCCGCGCTAACGGAACGCTACGTTTTTGCTTGCACGTTCACGTTGAGGTGGCAGATCTTCAGTCGCAGATTATGAAGATGCACCGCAAGATCGTACAAGCTGCAGCGACTGTTGCACACGCAAAAACAAAACGCGATGCATGTATGTACTTGCTAGCGTACACATCCACGGCTTCATATCTTCCAGGTATGTACGAAACAACGCGTACTCCACATATACAGAAAGGTTTTAACATATATTATGTATGGTTTCATGCTTATTTAGCGTGAAGGCATGTTCCGACGTGGTCATCCTGGCTGAGCTTCACGATCCGCCCGAATTGTACTGAGAAGCGGAAATACTCTGTCCCATATCAGTTTCATTCATATTAGATTTGTCCGGTTTCTGTTAAACCGGACATCACCTGTCCTGTATATGAGCTCAATACAGGACTGGTCCGCCCTATTTCATATCCATACCGGACTGGGATGTCATGTATAAGATGCATACTGGAAATGGTCTGCCCTGTAATAACTCTATAGCGGACTGGACCGACCAGATTGAGATTCATACCGGATATGACCTGTCCGATAAAAACACGTTTAAGTTTCATGCAGGACTGGTCACACCGGTATCAAATTTATACGGGATAATACAGGACCGGTTCAAACCCGTTTGTCGCGATACGGGATTTTTCACTAGGGAATCCCGTTAAAATATGGAATACGAAAGGCTGCTTGCGATGCGCAGGCGCGCCGAAAGAAAATCTTTGCGCACAAAAGCCATAGACCATCTTGGGCCTCCCGACGGGCGCAGATATATTCGGCGCTACTTAGACAAACTTGGTCAAAAAAGGTTGCGACACCTTTGCTCAACATTGGACGTACGAAAACCAGTTCCCAGAATTTGGCAGACTGTGCGTGGTATGCGCAATCCTCATCAGATTTACCCTTCACCGCACTATCTCTTCATGAACAAAAGTCTGTAAGTGATTTGAAAAAATACAGCAGGCTTCTATAAGCAGGTTCACAGCCTTCACGACTAAACTTAATTTGCCAGTCGTGCCTCCCATAGGCAGCCATGCCTACGATGGACAAACCTTTCACAATAATTGGACTAAACCCTGCTATCGCTGAGTCAAACAAGAGAACGTCTCGATAAATCATAAGGTGAGCTATGAAGCTCTCGCAAAGGTAGCTCAAAACTGCCTGATTCGCCTTCCCAACCTATGGAGCCTATGATCCATAAGCGCATAACATCATTTCTCGAAAGCCGCTACAAGTATACCCAAGAAATGAACTGGTTTCGTCAGCAGAGGTCCGGCATTGACAATGTTATCACCTTCCTGACATTAACTGAAGAACCTAAATACAGGTCGCATTTTCTTGCTGTTTTTCTTGATGTAAAGGCTGCTTTTCATTCTGTTTTTCACCATGCAATTTTCTCAAGATTGGGCAGTTTTGTACTTGGAGGCAAGCTGCACAAGTGGATCGACAATTATTTAAAAGAGCGAAACATTTTATGAGTACCCTAGATGACCCAACACTATCTCACACAGAAATAAGGGCGTACCATACGGCGCTGTGCTCAGCCCCCTATTGTTCAGTATCACCCTAATAAAATTAACACGAAACGTAGCACGTCAAGCTTTATACAGATATCTGCTTCTGAAGTGATAAGCGTTACGCATCAGCGTCTTAAAAAAGCCTTACTAAACATATCCACTTACATGGCTACTCAAGAACTTCATCTTTCTCCGGAAAAAAGTATTGCCCTGGCATTCACCAGAAACAAAATGACCAAATGTCCAAGATTGGATATTTGGATATTTCTACCGGCGCTGTTATTCAAGACCAAATATCCGCTCCTGCTTGGTGGGAAGCCACTACCCTACGTACGGACACAAGAATTGATCGTTTTTGTCATACACAGTAATCTTTCTTGGACACCTCATGGGAAAACACGCCGTGCGAAAATAGCAGCGACATTACAAATCTTCACATTCATGGCTGGAACAGGTTTGGGCTGAAGTTGTTGATCTATGGTTCTCCTGCAAAAGGCCTATATTATTGTTCTTTTGTATTATAGTTTGGCAATTTTGCACAAAATATCCGTAACAAATAAAAATGAAGAGCATTGCAGAATCTGCATTGGAGTAATGCAAAAGCACGGATGCGGCTGTCGGTTGCTTGTGTATTTTTTTATTCGAGGAGTTTGCCATCAAGCATAGTGAAAAGGGAGCGGGGAGTAGTTGCTTCTAGTTGCTTATTTCACTTCTTGTTTATTCATTTAGTCACTGGTACATTCAAATGCCGCGCCAACCCTACCTATGCCCTTTTTTGGCTCTACTTCCGGTTGCGTGACGTCAGATCTTTGGCATTACCCTAACTGACTTCTTTGACTAACTGTTTTAGTATTTATTAAAATTTAAATGTGGCACCAAGCCATTCGCTAATGAGACCATTTTCGTCTTTACTTTTTCATTTTTTGCCTTTATTTGTTTACCTAATTAACCTATTTAACTAATTACTTTTGCAGACATCATTACTTCACCCCCTATCGATTGACACCACGTATTAACCTTTACGACTTCTCAATTACTCACAAGTGTTGCGGACACGATTTTGCACGTTCTACCTGTACTTAAACACCTAACTACCTTATTGGCCTAATTGTTTTTACAGACACAACATTAGGTCACCCTCTATCGATTGACACCACTCATTACCCTCTACCACTTCTCAGTCACCCGTAACTGTTGCGGACACAATTTTGCGGATGCGGTCTGCGGACAGAAATCTGTAAACATAGCGAAGTAACGCTTTCGTGTTAATAAGAAAATGGTGGAGGCGACGTGTAACGCCTGCCTGCGAATCTATCCTAGCCTAACGAATTGCTCCCCCACGTTCGGAGCGGTTGCGGAAGCAGAGTGTCTACCACTTGAAGTCATCGCCGCACAGGATACTATCCAAATCCATCTATGTCATGAGCTTCAAGGAAAGAAATACTTCCTACATCGAGTCCACATAACCCCGCAAAAATTCCGGCTTTCGTTAAGCACTTCAGCTATCGCATTCTCCTGCCATCAGTCAGCCACGTAAATTGCTGACTCCAACATTCTTTTTTTGGACATTCTCACCTCTTCAAATCAAGAAGCTCATACCGGGTGTCACTGTGAAGAACGACATGTCACAGGCTGCGCTGCTACCGGTGCTCTGGCCTACTTAGCGGACAAGTATTCGGAAGATACACACATCTTCACTGATTGCTCAGCTCCCTACGACTCCTCATCATGCGGACTTTATGTGCACCCCTTAGCCAAATGCAGCTATGACATCTACAGCATAGAACATCCTTCACCACAGCAGAGCTATACGGATTACAAGAAGCTATATTTTGCGACGTAACCCAGAGCGATGAGTAATCTACACGGACCCACAACGTGCGCAACAAAGCATGTCAAACCTATTGAAGAGACAAATCATCAGCAAACTTTTCGTGGCATTAGATACCGGCGCTATGTGACTGTTACTGAACGTCATGCAATAATTTTTTAGTTGATTCCGGCTCACTGTGGTTTGCTGGCGAACGAGAGAGCAGGCGAAGGCGCCCGCAAAGGCCTACAATATCACAACTATAAGTGCATCTACTCCACAATATCAGATGCTTATCAACTCGCCAAGCGATATGCCCAGGTTGAGGAGAACCTCCTCTGGAACTTGCCAAGTCATCATTATGCCTTTCTTCATTCCATCAACCCACATCCCAAATCAAGGCTACCACTCGGGCTTCCGCGTCACCTAGAAGCAATTTATCATCTCCGTATCAATTCTGGCTTTACAAATAGTCTACGATACTGTTTCAAGCAAGCAGACAGTCCGTGTTCTAACAATTGCAGCTTAACTGAGACTACTTCATATTCTTTGCGAATGTCAGCGTACGCCCACGAACGTGCGCACTATGAACAATGCATGCAGTCTGTCACCCAAGTCCCGCTCACATTGGACTCTATATCAGGTGCCCTAGGTAGCTACAGATAGCGGCGCCCTGCAATGACATTCTAATTTGCCTATTTAGATTCTATTGGTATGTTAAAACAGGCATTAAATTATCCAATCTCTTGATCATCCCGCTATACAAGCAGACTACTCTAATTCGGTATTATCCAAAAAGCCATCAAACCTCTTCAATGACCACACTTTTTTCTAGCCTTACTTCCATTTTTATTTCCAAATCCACGCATGCAGGGTAGCATGTCAGCGAACATTAACGCCGGCTAAAACCTCTCATTCATTATAGAGTTTTCTCTTTCTCGCTATCTCAGATTACGTGACCTAAGAAGGGCGAGGTTACATGGTGGCAAAAGAAAGAAAACGTTGAAATTTGCATTTCGGTCCTCTGAAGAAGGTATCATGGCATAAATTATTTCATTGTGCGATATGAACGAATATCTCCCCTCTGCTATTCTTAGAACCAATGCCATTATAACCCGCTGCGTGATAGGCAGTCTGGTCGTTTGCTAGCTTGGAATGTCGATCGCCCATCGCTGCAATAAAGTATTTTTTCTTTACGTATTTGCGATCCCAAGTCTTCATAGTCGCTTTCGTCTACGAAGTCGTGGTAAAATCTCTAGTTTATACTAAGCCTGCCAACTCATTATTTCTGTAATACTAATGTATGCTACCTGTTCTGTGATCATTGACAAGAAACTCTATATGCTGCATTTGTGAAGCTGCCCCCAGAAATCCTTATGGTGTCCTCTTTGCTGCGCGCTAGTTAAACGAACATGGCTATCAGAATAGCATGACAGTTCGGGCTTTTGCATCAAATGTTACCACCAATAGTTCTTGTTGGCAGCCTGCGCGCAGACAAACATTCTTAATATCCTCGGCTGCGCCACAGGTCTGGCCGGCTCCGCAGTCTCTTGCTCCGAAGCCTGCTGGAAACTGAGAGCTGCGAATAATTTATTTCAGTATGTGTATCAGAGACGGTGTTCAATGTCTACAACTATGTAGCGAATTCATGTTCTGGTGCAACAGGGCCTTTAAGGTGGCCATCAATGTCAGCCCGCATCCCAAAGCTGGTTATACAATTCTATCGCACGGGGAATATTTTTAATGCGATAGAAAACAGCTTGGCTGAGGGACTTCAACTACGGTTCTCTTGAACGAGGGGAGAATGCTCTGCCTCTATGCCACTTCTGCAAGAAAGGCGAAATTCCCCTTTTAGTGACGACTCCGCGAACACGGGAGAATGATGCATATTATCCTTCCTGCACATATTAATTTCATGTTTGAGCAAACCTTCACTAGCAAGTGTCTTTTCTTCCAAATTGTCTTGTTTTTGAAGCTATAGTGTACACGTGCAACCAACTTTCGTTGTTCAATGCAGTAGTATTTTTTTTTTTGCTTGACTGTGAAGACATTCGCTGTTTTTTAGAGAAACTGTTGAGAGTATGACTTACTTATGTTAGGTACAAAGTTTATGGCAACAATAACTCCACCTATAGGCTGTGCATTTATTTCAAGTAAATATGTTTCTTTGCCTTAGTCAGAGCAGCGGGGTCAAGCCCAGTTGCCAACCACTGTAGTTTTATGCCTAAGCGTTTATGTAAATGGGCTTTGAAAGGCTGCAGTTTAAAGGTAGGATTTAGGACGGGATGGTTTATGAATACTATGTGTGCACATGCATTAAAAACAGATTTCCAAATTGGCCTCGCGCCGACAGGAGTAATGGCACGACGGCAAAGAATTGCAGGAAATAAAACATTGCATAAAGTGACCTACTAAATATTTTCCAAGACGACGCATTTCTTTGCCCCTATTTGGTCAACACCTATAACATTCTGTTTTATAGCAAGAAACAAAAGATTGCATAAGGTGATCGGCTGAATAATTTCTAAGACGACTTAATTCTTTGCTACTATTAGGTCAATAGCTAGAAAATTTTGACAACAGTCAAACCAAGTCACAGAACTATGGCGATAGCTTGCCGAAAACACTAAGAACCTTGTCTAGTTGTTTCGTTAACATCTGTACTCCAACAAAAATATTGGAATATGTAAACGGTTCGTGTAAAACAGCTACATTGCATGCTTTCAACGTTTACTAAATAAATGCAAGGATTCAGTAGTACTCACTGGAGTTTTGTTTCTGTTATGATTAGCATCATCTTGTGTTTCTTTGTAGCGCTTTTATTATTATCAGTACGAGAACTCGAAATGTTTCTACAGCACAATAGTGTGCTATGAGTGCGTTATTTGTGGTGATGTAAAAAATGAAATGAATTGTACAGAGATTCAGCACGTGGTCTAGGTAAAGAAAGCGGTTTTGGCAAAATGTCTTCTTTTGTTATCAATACGTCTGTTCGAGTTATTGCGACAATAATAAACAATACATATGTATTACTTTGGTAAACAAAACTGCCCAGGTGTCCGTCTACGGAATAATGTCAGTGCAAGTTACAGAAACTCAGGTAGAATAAACAAATCAGCAGCCCTTAACTGGCACGGCTGTGTACGTGGACGTCCGTTTGAAGAGCTGAAACGTCATATATAACTACATATATCAGAGCAAAAAACGCCATATCGAATATCAGAAATGAACGATGTTGAAATTTCAGAGCGAACATGCTTCGAAATTCGAGCATTGGACCCGCTTGTGCATAAACTACTTTGTAAGGCAAGAAGAAAACGGTACTTTTCAAATAAGAATTTAAAGCAATTATTTACGGAAGTAGAATATGCTGCGTCTGAAGCGTACCTGTAGGCGAATCTAGAGCCTGCTTTTCTCAAATAGGACTGGTTACAACGTCTGCACGTCGATGCTATTGAGCGTGTAATACATGTTTCTGCGCGAATTTAGTTCGCAATTTCTGTATGTTGCGTAGAATGGCTATATAAAAAAAACATACTTTGGGAACCTCCATGTATACGTGGAAAACAAGAAGTGTTCTTCTTTAGCATCCTTCACAACAGTACAGAAATTAGTGCCTCAAATTACACAAAGCAGCAACATGCTGAACAGATGGCATAATAAAATACGCCTGTAGTACTGCCTGTCACATTTGATAAAAAACTGATTTCTTCCGCGCATCATATCGACTGCTTGTGTGTTATTACAGATTCTGTTTTGTCTAAACACTCATGTCGGTTTACAAAGAGTTAGGTCCCCAACAGTTATACGCGTAGTAACACTGCAGTCATTTAGTTATAAAGATTCAATGCTTCCGGAGGGATTCAACGCTACATTATATTTTGACGTTTTCCATGTTAAGTAAACACAAGTGTTGGTTTACCATTCTTACCCAGCTTATGTACCACAACTGCGAGGTGATCCGACTCCTAGCAGCCGTGAACCCGAAATAAAGATGACAGACACGCATATACATAGCGTTCAGGCATATAGTATGTGTCGTGAAAAGAAATAGCCATAACCAGCTAGGGATTTCGAAATGCCAACAAAAAATTCTAAATACTGGAAATAAACTACATTCATGGCGAATTTACATGGCGCTTTGCACTTTATGGGTGTGCTGTACAATCCTTCTCCCAGCTAAACCGCGAAATCCTCGCAGCTCAAATTTCGCACAGAAGTGGCATTTCGCTGTTAATATTTTTAATATCAAATTGTTTGGCGTGCTTACCTGCTTCAATCAGAAGAAGTTGGATATTCCCATCGTATGCGGCGGCGGCAGCGATGCCAGGCGAGACGCTGCTCCAGCGATGGCACCAGTGGCGCGACCTCATGTTGCTTACAGCACCTCTGCAGCAGGGAAAGAGGGGCGTTCGTTTTTGGTGGAAGGTTTGAAGATGATTTCTCAACTGCTGCATTAATAAAAACAAACAGAATTTAATTTGCCGTAAACTGTGTTATTTTGAAGACTTTAGTTTTTGTATCGCAATAAAGCTTTTCGAGCTTCGAGTGTCGTACTCTCTTGAACGTTATTAGAACAGCTAAACTTTTTACTTTTGATTTATTACCTCTTTAGTTTCTTTTTACGTTTTCCTTTATGCCTTGAGACAATAAACAACGATAATAAACAATATCACAAGAGCACTTCAAGGATATCTTGAAACATTTCGGTAGGAGCAGTGGCGGGGTGCAATCGCTCACCAGACAAGATATGGGTGACCTTGAAAAGAGCCTTATCTCAAGACATGGGCAGTTAAGCCTTCGATGTGAACTCAGTTGGCTTGAATGCACTTCTGCAAGCTCTGTTCATGGTTCCTTAAAATGCTGGCGGCCATTTTGTGACTACTTTTTTGGACTGCGTGCTCGATTAGTTCCTTCAGAACATCAGTATTATTCAGCGTACCTGCAATATAGACGAATGATTTCAGAAAGACCCATACAAAGAAATCACATGGGGTGCGATCAGGTAACAGCGCCGGTAAGGGCATGCTGGGCGACCCATGATCCATCAATATTCAGGAAATGTTGCGTACAAAAAACGCTGGAACGTTTCTGCATAGTCTGAGGGGGCATCATGATGCTGGAATATGCAAATGTCTGATACTCATTTGCCTCAAGGATGACTTCATTTTCGAGCAGGGAGAAGTAGGTATCGGCAGTCACAATAGTGTATAAAAAATGGCCCAACGACTGCTTCTCTCCAGATGCCGTACCACATGGCTACACCTGGAGAGCGCACAGGATGTGTGAAGGAAAAGTTTGGATTTTCACGGTACCACTGCCATGTGGTTTGCTGATTCACCGCTCCATCGAGATAGAAAATAGCTTCATCAGTGAACGATAAAAACTGCGAATGACCCCGGTCCGCCGCTATTCGCTGCTTCTCTGCACGACAGAATGCCATGCGTTGTTGGAATTCCTGGGAGGTTAGTTCATGCAATACGCGAGCCTTGTACGGACGCAGTCCTCTCTTCAACTTTCGGCTCACCGGTGACACGCTGGTGCCGAAAAGCAAGTCGGCAAGAAAGTCGCGCGTCGGATGCGAAAGCACCTTTATTCTCATCACCGAGAATACCGCTGTAGCTCCCAGCATCTAACCTCTTTGACCTCCCTACGGTTCGAGTGAAATGTAATCTTCTGGTCCACTTCAGAACCGATTTTCAACGCGGCGCTCGGCGACGAAACGCCTCCAGAAATGTTTTCCGCACGAAATCTATTGCCTTAGATGCACACATCCAAGAGACGGCCATAGCCTTCTCTTCATATACATGTGTACAGTTTCATTCCCCGAGGAAAAGATTTACTTATTCATAAAGGAAAAGCAAAATACAGACTGAGCAGTTGATAACCGGTACCAGCAGACGAAAGCAGACAACACTGGAAGTTCGAAAAGCTTCATTATGAAAGACAAATGAAAGTCTTCGAAATTAACGCAGTTTCCGGCAAACTAAATTTTGTCTGGTATTAGTGATACAGCAGTTGAGAAATCGTCTTCAAATCTTCCGCCAAAACTTCTGCTCTCTCTTATGTTGCTGCAGAGTTGTTCCAAGGAGCATGTGGTGGCGCCACTGGTGCCATTCTTGGGGCAGCGGCTCCTTCAGAATCGCCTCTGCGGCTACAATAGGAACATCCAACTGTTTCTGATGGAGTCAGCCAAGCATTTCAAACAGACTTGGCATTCAAAATATTACCCATAAAATACAACTTCTGTGCAAAATGTGAGCTGTAAGGATTCCGCGGGATAGATGGAGTAGCATTCTACAGCACGCCGGTAATTGTGCAACGTGCTGTATAGTTATGGAATTGTCTGCGGACAAAACTCATTTGACGTGGAGAATCAATGCTTTGCCACCTCACCCACTGACCGCTAACTGGCAATCCAGCATTAATTGACTTCGAAATATGATACACTTGACCGATAAATCACAGCGCAGTACTGATGTTACGTTGTCTTGTTACCCCTTTAATAGGCGCTCATTGGTCGAGTAGTTATGAAGTCACAAGTTGACGCTGCTCCCTCGTCCAATCAGTCAATTTGATTAATGAGAGTGCAAGATTCTGGAAGAGTGAACATAGATAGCATGGCCTAATAAAAATTCTGGCGCAATAAATGGAGGTCCTGTAAATGCGTTATTGGCGGTATTTCATAGATCCTGCTGCGGATATTCCTTCCCTTGAATGGATAACTAGATGATGATAGCCGCTTAAAAACGACTAGCTTAATTTGTGCAGCTTTGACCTCACATAACAATTACTTGCATAATTTTGCAATCAGCAACATTTAGTGAAAGAGAACCCACATAGGGTGCAAAGCCACACTTAAACAGGATCGTATGAGCATGACCGCTTGCCCTAGAGAATGGTGTCTGACTAAGGATGCGCGGGTTCCGGAGGCGCTGACTCCCATCGCACCCTGTCATATCATGTGATGTACTCGACTTGGTCGCTGTTGACACCCGGGCTATGTTACGCTGTCTCTTTATAGAAAATATTTCCACGCTGCCAATCTGTGCAGAACCCTGCCACTTGCCATCTAAGAGATTCCAGAGAAAGGGTGGTTGTTTCCCCTATGAGGGCGAACGCAAGCGCCGAAGCCGATTTAGAGAACTGTGTCTATAATAGTTGCCCGCGAAACAGCCGACGCCTCTGGAGCTGGTGCTGAGGCTGCGGCCTGTCTGCCTTTATGCTACACCTATTCAATGCGAATCTCTATTCCTTCCTAGCCCATTACAGCATTGCAACTACTACGTTTCATATATTTTTTTTGCTTTAGGTGAAAACAGAATACCGATTACATATACATTTGAACCTATCTTACAACAAACTTGGCGGTCACAGGAATTTTTCTAACAGCATCCGATGTTCGTATTAGTGAACTTTCCTTCTTTCAGTAAAAAATATAGCTTGTAAAGGTTTCGACGAAACCTTTACAAGCTAAATCGAAGAAGTCGTCAACCTGTGCAAACGCGTGAATGCAAACATGTCAGAGGATGAGAAGATAAAACACATCTTGAAATGTATTGACGACGACGCCTTCCAGATCTGGTCAGCGCGCGACTTGCTTACTTTCACTAAAGTCTACGCGCTTATCACGAGCCTCGAGGAGCTGCGCAACAAGAGGGTGTTAAAGCGTCATCTCCAAGCACAGGTTGAATCACTTGCCAGACTGAAGCCTGAAGCCGACAACCCATTGTTGCTGCAGCAAATTAAAGCATTCATTCGTGAAGATGTGGCGCGTTAGCTTTCAGTGGTGCCAGCACTCAAGAGCAGCCCCCCATTTGGCTCCGGCCTCGCGGCAGGCTATTCAGGAGCAGGCTGCTGATGCGCTTACATTTGTCCATTCGCCATCTGTTGTCACTGCTGCTCCTCTGGCTTATGCTGACGTCGTTCCAAGACCTGTCGCTGTTCCTACAACCGCGATTTGTAGCATCCGTCTTCCAGTGTCAGCACCTCCTACCCAAAGTTGTGCGTATTAGTCTTCGACGCCTCAATATTCCGCGCCTACTGAGCTTGCAGCAAGCCGTCATTTCTCACCAGAGCACTCAGGCCTCTCCAACCCCCGTTACCCCTCGCCGTGACACCGCTGCAGCTATCCAATGCGACCTAAATAAAACGCGTCTCGTCAGGAAAATTGGAGGCCACCTTTCCTGGGGCGAGAACAGCGCCATTATCGAAATTTCAAGTCCTCATCTATCACCAGCCACCTTGTTGAAGTTTGAAGTATTGAAGCCAACCTTACTGGAGTTTTGGTCGAGGGCGTTTCTGTCATGGCCCTCATTGACAATGGGGCTGCGATTTCGGTAATGGATGCAAAACGTTTTAGGTGCCTAAAGAAAGTTAAGACGCCAATTTAAGCAGTTTCTTTGCGAACGGCCAGCGCTCAGCAAATCAAGCCTTTAGCAGCGTGCACCGCTCGAGTAGTGATTCAGAAGTTTCTTTATATAATTGAGTCAGTCGAGCTGCCAAGCTGCTCATATGCTGTTATCTTAGGCTGGGATTTCCTGTCGCGACACGCCGCTTTAATCGATTGTGCTCGCGATAAAATCCGGTTTTCTGCGCTGCCGGAGCCCGTGCGAGACAACGCTCCTTTTCGTCTATGCGCAAAAGCTTTCCTATATTCCTTTTCTATATTCCTCCCTCTTCCCCCTTCTTGTAAATATCGTTTCAGACTCTGTGTGCGATCAAACTGTCCTCTTCACGCCAGTACATACATTTCTGCGCCGTCTTCATTGCCCTGTGCTGTACAATATTCGCTGCTTCCTCTGCGCCCTGGGTCTCTAACCCGTTTAACTACCCCACTGATCCGCGCCCTGAACGTCTCAGGAGGCTACAACTTATCGTATCTTTTCTCCTTGTAAAGACTGACGATGTGCCGCACCTCGCCATGACTGCGCTAAATCCTTCACTTTCTGTAACCATTATTTCTTCCACATACCTGTTCCGCCATTCATCGATGCCAATCTTCGTACGCCTCCGAGAGCGCATCTTCTTGCCCTAACAGTTCAGCTCCTCCTTCGACTCCTATCGAAATTCCCTGGCCACATTTCTACCGTCACTCATCGAATCAATACTAGAGCCCACGCACTAATGCGACAGCGGCCCTACCATGTCTCTGCAACTGAGCACCAGGTTACTGAAAAGAAATTAGACCAAATGCTCCTGAACGGCGTCATTCAGCCCTCAAGCAGCCCTTGAGCTTCACCTCTTGTACTTGTTAAAAAGAAGAATGTCTCCATCCGCTTCTGCGTAGATTACAGCCGACCTAATAAAATGATGAAGAAAGACGTCTATCCTCTTCCACGCATTGATGCCGCACTGGCCTTTTTGTAAGGGGTCGAATTCTTTTCTTTCCTCGATTTACGCTCCGGATACTAGCAGGTCCCGATAGAAGCGGCCGACCGGAATACCGATGGCCCCCACGAATCTAATGTTATGCTTTTCGGCCTTTGTAATGTATCTGCAACATTTGAGAGAAGGATGCACACTATTTTGCGTGTATTGTAATGGAAGACCTGCCTCTGCTATCTCGACATCATCGTCGTTGCTCCTGACTTCGACACTCATCTCTACGGCCGGAAACGCGCCTTGACCTCCCTCAACGATGCCGGCTTGCAGCTCAACTTCAGAAAATGTTGCTTTGCTGCCCGTCAACTGACTATTTTGCGGCACGGTGTCTCTAAGGAAGCGGTTTCTCCAGACCCGGGCAAACTTCATGCTGTTACTGCTTTTGCCAACTCGAGATCCATCAGACCTGAACACCTTCAGTGGCTTCTGCTCTAATTTCGTCAATTAATTCGAAACCTCGCCTTCATTGCAGCCCCTTTGACATAGCTTCTGTCAGACAGAACCGAAATTTCGCTCTAGTCATCGTCATGCGACGACGCCTTCAATATGTTGCACCGCATCCTCACGTCAACACCCATTCTGTGCCACTTCGACCCGATGTCTTCTAGACACCGACGCCAACCGTGTCGGTCTCAGCGCTGCACTCGCTCAGCGGAAATCTGGCTTTGCTGAGTCCATCGTCGGCGCTGCGAGAGTGGCGTCAAATTACTCGGCCACTGAAAAACAGTGTTCAACTATAGTTTGGGTGCTAACCAAATTCCGCCCATACCTCTATGGCCGCCCTTCTGAAATTGTGACGGCCCACCATGCATGTGCCGGCTTTGATCCCTGAAAAGCCCATCTGGCCATCCTGACAGATGGGTTCTTCGTCTACAAGAATTTGATGTCCCCGTAGCCTACCGCTGTGGATGCAAGCACCGAGGCGCGATGCCCTTTCTGGCTGCGCGCTTCCAGGTGACGTAACCAGTCTTTCCACCTTGGATGCCTTGATGACGTCAATTCTCATCAATGATGCCTTCTGCTCGGCGGAGAGACCCCTGGCTTGCTTCTCTTATCGATCTTTTTTCCGGTCAGTCGGCTGCTTCTCCATCGCGTGCGCTGCGCCGCCAAGAATTACACTTCTATTTGTCGATTAGTTATTTAGTGCTTGGAGACTAAAATATGGTATGTATAAGTGCTGGTTATATTCCGAGCAACCATACCATCAAATGGATGATGGCATGGTTATGATCGATTGTAGAGTACCCTTTCCGAAAACTTGGTCTATTTCTTTGCTTACGTCTACGATTACCCTGATTCTGGTAGCGATTACCTTACTATAAACACCTTATATATAACAGATAATAAGCTGATTGGCCTGTAATTTTTTAAGTATATAGCATCCTCTTATTAAGATGATGTTAGCGTTGTTTCATGATTACGGTACGGTGGATGATAGCAGGAATGGCGTATATAGAGAGGCCAGGTTTGCTAGCTCGATTGACCCCCATCGTTCAACAAATCTATAGCTACGATATTCTTTCTACATGCTTTCCACGTTTTCATAGTTTCTAAAGCTTTATTAAGCTCGTCATTCGTCACTTGCTGAACATGTGGTTCTGTTAAGTACTGTTAATAGCAATATTATCCTGATGACTTCAGCAAGTGCAGAGATCAGTATAGAACTCCTCGGCTACTTTGACTATTTTTCCATATTCGTGATGACATCCCCATCTTGTCCCTTAGCGCTTAGATGTGAGTTTTGCCTATGCCGCTTAAATGCTGCCCACGTCGTTTAGAGCTTGCTCAATTTCCCTCTTGATATACTTTGTGCCACTTTACGCTTATAGATTACCTTTGATATCTCTTCCAGTTATAGCCTGTCAGTTTGATTGGAAGGTTTTTTACGCTGGCGTTTTTAATAAAACCTTTCGTCTCCTTCGATAGTTTAGTGGTTCTCTCTGTAACTATCCTACCGTCTTCTTCCATCCCGCATTCAGTAATGATGTCTCTAAGATTATTTTTGATTGCTTCTATACTCCGTTTCGTACTTAGCTGTCAACGCAGTCAAGGCTACGGTGCTTGCTTGCGATCGTCGTGCGCATCATAACTTAGTGCGTCAAAAAAGATACAAATGAACTGACAACCAAGTGAACATTGGTTTATATTATAGAATACCGATGAAAGTGTTTTATTATGTAAATAGATTGATTTTTCTTTTATGTTCTCTAGAACCGAGGGACGTAGACTTTCTGTTTTTTTCCGGCGCCTGCTGTATCAGGGTTTCGCCGCTGAGCCGGCAGGTCACTTTGATCTTTGGGTTTGTGAAAATGGCGTCGCGGTCATCTATTCGCTCATTGTCTTCCCCCGCTGCGACTTCGAAAACATCTCCTGCTCGCCTCTTTTCCAAGGGGTCTCCAAAGTTTTCTAAAGACTGCAAGGCGGTGATTTTTATTGTCTACGCAAGCATACGGAAGAGCTGCTCTGAGAAGACTGTGCATGACGTTCTTGCAATCGTGGGCGAGATGACTGGGGGAGCCCTCCGACAGTCGCGAAGTTTAAGAAAGAAGATCTGTCAAGCGAAATAAAATCACCGTACAAGAGATCGAAAAGGCTAGCGATATCCAGCTCTCGCAGTGTGAAGTCAGACAGCCGTACGGTCATTTCCGTCCGGCTTAAGTTGCGTCGTATGTATGCCGATAGACAAATACCGACTTTGGACAGCATCCTGCAAGAAGTGAACGAAGACGCCGGTTTGCGGATATGAGCAAAGCCACCTTGTGTAGGTTAATGAAAGAGATGGGCTTCAAGTTTGAAAAAAGGAAGTGAACTCTCGCACTTATTTAGCGATCTGATGTAGTAGCCTGGCGGCGCCGGTATCTCAGAGCTATCACAGCATTCCAGATGCAAAGCAGGTAAGTGCTTCGTTTTTAATGATCGTTCAGAGAGCTGCTTTTACATTATTTGCCTACCTTCATTGCACATGTGTCTGTCCTCCACTCGTTTTGTGAAATCAATAATACTGTTCTTAAAACAGCATAAAATACTAATCAAATAGCGATGACACTGAATCGCGGATGTTCCAAAGAAGAATTACTTTCTCTCCCTTTGTTACATTGTCCAGGTCTCTGCACATTGGTGCCGATTATTCCAAAGCAATACAATGTAACGATATCAGGTTAACACTTGAATGCTGGTAATACAATCCTCGAAAGTCACTGTGAAATAAGTTCTGCCAGAATTTTCAGGTGACATGTGAAAGACGAAGACAGGTTTCTTTGTCGAGACGTCTCCGTTTGCTAATTGAGGCTGCTGCTCAACCTGTGTTCAGTACTTTTATAGCGCCCACCGACGCTATAAAGCGGAGGCGATGAGACCAGCGTTACCAGCCGTGTTAGAGAAACATAAAGGTGTACAGCGTGTGCTCGGAGCACAAGCTCGGCACGGGCTGTTCAGAATGAGAAACCTGCCACGCTGGTCATCTTGTTCTGGTGCTCCGCTGCTACCCTGCAGATTTGCAACAGTGGTGACTCCGGCCAAAAAATTTACACACCCCAGCAACCTACCGCCCTCAGGCGATCTTCAGCCTGACGCTACCTTGCGCCAACGGGACGTCGCTGCTCTCTAGTTCCGCCTACCAACATTCTGGCCCAATTGTCCGCAGATCTGGTTCGTCCAAGTTGAAGCCATCTTCTATCTGCACCACATCACCGCGGAGGCATCTCGGTTTCGAAATTTATTTTCCGACCTGCCTCCTGAAATGGCTCAAGAGATGGCGGACATTATCGCTGGACCCTTGGGCGATGCCCCGTACCAGCGACTAAAGCAGGGCCTTCTGGACCGCACCACGGCGTCCGAGAGTGCACGCCTCCATCAGCGGCTCACCTACGAAGAGCTTGGAGGCCGCCGCACATCCCAGTTACTCATTAGCATGCGGCAGCTCCTGGGTAAAAGCAACGCCGACTCGAATGGCGCACTGTTGAGGCAGCTCTTCTTTCAACGCTTGTCTCAGTCCACCCGTTTCATCTTGGCTGCTGCGGGGGATTTGACCCTTGACCGCCTCGCCCAGCTCGCTGATCGAGTCCACGACTCGACTTCTCCTTCCGTCGCTGCCCTCTCTTCTCCACCGGAGACATCCGTCATTTCACGGTTAGAGGCCCGGATCGATCCGCTGGCCGCTTCTATCGATACCCTTCGGACGTCCTCTCAGGCCAGCACGGTTTCTCCTCAAAACCTCGCCGCCGTTCGTCTTCGCCGAGCGGTCCGCACTCGTCCAGTCCTCGCAGTTCGCGTCTCTGCTGGTATCACCGAACATTCCAGCACCGCACCCGCAAGTGCACTCCCCCATGCAACTGGTCGGGAAACACGGAGGGAGATCACTGGCGGCGGCGCATGACCTCGCTCTTCAACCTGGCCGCCTTTTCGTCGTCATGGAGCGCATTTCTGGCCTGCGCATCCTTGTCGACACTGGTGCCGAATTCAGCGTACTGCCGTCCTTCAAGGCCGACCGTGCTTCCAAGTCACATGGACCTATTCTCCGTGCGGCCAACTCAATCTCCATCGCAACGTATGGTCTCCGATCTCTCACTCTGGACATTGGCCTGTGGCGCACATTTCGGTGGGTCTTCATCGTCGCTGATGTACATCACCCCTTCCTCGGATCCGACGTCCTGACCCATTTTGATCTGGACGTCAGCATGCGTCTCCATCATCTCATCGACAGCAAGACGCGCCTTTCCATCACTGGCGTTATATCGGCTGTCGCTTCCACTGGCATCCGATCTCTGATTCCGTCATGCCTGTACGCCGAAGTCCTCGCAGACTTTTTCGAGGTCACTAGGCCTTGTAATATCCATCAACCACCCAAGCACGGTATAACCCACCACATTGTCACGCGTGGTCCACCTGTCACAGCTCGTCCGCGCCGCCTCTTCAGTGAGCGTATTGCTATTGCAAAACCGGAATTCGAACACATGCTCCAGCTGGGTATTATTCGCCCTTCATCCAGCACTTGGTCCTACTACTCCGTCTTGTGCCCAAGAAAGAACCGGGTGACTGGCGTCCGTGCGGCGACTACCGGGCTCTCAACGCTCACGCGGTCCACGACAGCTATCCCCTTCCACACATCGAAGACTTCACTGGACATCTGGAAAGCTGCAAGATCTATAGTAAAGTGGACCTTGTGAAGGCGTACCACCAAATCCCTGTTGAGCCGGCCGATATTCCGTAGACAGCCATCACTACACCCTTTCGGACTGTTTGAGTACGTGCGCATGTTATTCGGGCTACGCAACGCAACTCAAGCTTTCCAAAGATTCATTTCTGAAGTGACGCGTGGACTCCCGGTGGTATTGCCTACCTCGACCACATCCTCGTCGCGAGTCGTTCTCCACAGGCTCACGAGCGTCACCTCCGGGAATTTTCAACGCCTCCAAGAGTTTGGCTTGGTCGTTAATGCCCAGAAATGTGTATTCGGCTCTTCTGAGCTCGAGTTCTTGGGCCACCACACCTCGGCGTTGGGAATTCGTCCATTGCCTTCTCACGTCCAGGCTGTTAAGGACTTTCCAGCACCCACTACCCTACGCAAGCTCCGTGACTTCCTATGCCTAGTGAATTTTTCACGCGCTTTATTCCGCACTGCGCCGAGCTTCTTCACCTCCTGACTGACCTTCTCCGCACCACCAAGTCCTCATCCTCCTCGATTTTCTGGTTTCCCGAAGCTCAGGCCGCTTTCACGGCTGCAAAACAAGCCCTCGCCGATTCAGTCGTCCTCATCCACCCTCGGATTTCCGAGCCCGCTCGTATCGTGGTGGATGCTTCTAGCATGGCCATTGGTGCGGTTCTGCAGCAGCAGATCGACTCCCAGTGGCACCCACTGGGTTTCTTCTCTCGAAAGCTCCAGTCTGCCGAGACAAAGTACAACGTATTTGGCCGTGAGCTGCTTGCCATCTACTCCATCATCCCGCACTATAGCCACTTCTTGGAGGGCCAGCCATTTTACGTTCTCACGGACCATAAGCCTCTGGTTTATGTGTTCCTTACGAACTCGTCGAAGCACGTCGCCCGTCAACTTCGTCAGCTGGCCTATATATTGGAGTTCACAACCGATATTCGACACGTCAGACACCAACAACGAGGCAGCTCACGCAGTTTCACGCATTACCACTATCGGCGTGTCTTCACCTGCTGTGGACTGGCAATCTCTGGCCCGGGCGCAGCTTGAAGACCATGAGCTGCAAGCCTTGCGAGCCCACCCCCGAGCCCTCCGTCTGCAGCTCGTGCTGCATCCGTTTGTACCCGGATCGCTCTGTTGCGACATATCATCGGCCCTACCACGGCCTTTCATCCCGGATGCCTTTCGTGGTGCCATTTTCCATTCCCTCCACGACATCTATCTTAGCATTCGAGCCACGCAGCGCCTCGTTACCCAGCGGTACGTCTGGCCGAACATTAACACAGACGTTCGCCAGTGGGCCCGCTCGTGCCTGCTTGCCAGTCCGCCAAAGTCACACGCCATACCAAGACTCCCCCTCAGTCTTTCCTGCCGCCTGGATTACGCTTTGACCATACCTATCTTGACCTCGTTGGACCGCTTCCTCCTCACCGGGCTACAAGTATATTCTGACGATGGTTGACCGCTTCACACGTTGGCCCGAAGGCATGCCAATTCCGGACATTACTGCGCAAACAGTTGCCAGAGGTTTTGTTTTAGCGTGGGTTTCCCGCTTCGGCTGCCCCGGCTTTGTTACCACGAATCACAGCCGCCAGTTCGAATGTGCCCTCTTCACTTCGCTCACACAGCTACTCGGCACTAAACACCGCCGCACCATATCATACCATCCCTGTGCCAACGGCATGGTCGAGCAGCTCCATCGCTAGCTCAAGGCTGCCTTCACTGCGCGCTTGGATCGCGACCACTGGGTCGATCATCTCCCTATGGTGCTCCTATGCCTATGTGCCGTCCTGTGTCGCGACCTTGGCTATTCGGCGTCCGAACGCGTCTTCGGTGCATCCCTGTGGCTTCCCGGAGACTTGTTCGTACCTTCGGCTCGTACCTATATCTTTTTTTGTAACGTGATATGCTTTATACCGCTGATGAATAATTCCGGGAAAAATCTTTCAAATTTTGTCAATGCGCCTAGCAGGAGTACATAAAAGGCCCTAAATAGACACATATGAATTCAAGAGATTATATTTTTAGCAACACAAGTAAGAGCGGGAAAATAAACGGAAGCGATGACGAGTGCACATACAGGTGCTTGATAAAATCAGACACAACATTCACTGGTAAAACGGCCGCACGACGTTAAAATGTCAGCTCTATGTTGCGTCTGGTTGCCCCGAACAATATACATAGTACATTGCGCAGTAAAATACTACCACAAGTCAGCGTGTGCTTCAACCGCACAACCGTAGACGTATCTGGTCATTGTTTAGCACAATCCACTTTAGGTGTAAGGTGTCCATAAGAAGAGACTCTGAGCTCACCGAGCATAACAATGCGTTTACAAAATTGACATTTCCGTCAGCAAAATGTTTTTCATTTATGGAATTCAACACGATATATCCACCAATGAGTTAGTATAAGGAAATTGCAAAGTCCAGAAAATTTTCCAGCGTTTTTTCCATGGCAGTCCCTTATTTCTGCACCTAGCAAAAGTTGGCATTGCAAAGATGGAGATTGTAGCACTGCAATAAGGGGGATATTGCAAGGTATATGTGATTCTTTTGTTTACAACCAGAAAAGCACGGGTGGAGAACTACTTGCAAAATGCCTAACTCTGCATTATGAACGACAGTAGTGGGTCACCGTTGAATCAACAGCTATGAATCGACAGAGTACATTCATCCTTAGTTCTTTTTTTTTGAAAACCGTAAGCAGTGAAAAGTTTACAAAATCGTATAATGTGTGAAATATGGATGGAACTACACAACACTAGCCAGAAGGCCAGTGTACAAACTACAACAGGCGTCGGTCATGAGGCACCCTAGAGATCCAAGTGTAGAGTGAGCTTCTGGTGGCGTCTTATCTAGAGTATTATATATATCTGATGGACATGAAAGTAGGTTTTCAGTTGAATCACAGAGAATATATTCTGAAGAATGTTCTAAAAAGAAACTCCCAACTCTAATTCCTAAAAGCTTACTTGAATGCTATTGACCAGATTATGCTAACACTAAATGAAGCACTGGGTCGTCGAGAGTAAGGAAAACGATCAGCTGCAGTTTCAAAAATATTATGTAGTCATGATGTTTCATCGTAAGGTGGGTTTTGAAGAATTAAGAAATAAGGAAAAATTGGCACTGTGGCAAGAATATGCTGGGTCTTCTTACATAGATGAAATTAGGAAACCGGAAATTGGCCTGCCTGTTTTGAGTAAAACGCATATTTACTCTCATGCATTGACTAGTGAAGTTGAATGGGCCTTATCCAGCCTTGCTAAGAACAAAGCTAGCGGAATTGACGGCATTCCAGCTGAGTTGCTTCAAAACCTCAACCATAACGCTGTTAACATTCTGCATACATTACGTCAGACGATTTGGACAATCCTGCAGTGGCCACAGGATTAGAGGAGGTCAGTTTACATCCCCACTGCAAAGAAAGGCAGTGCCAAAGATTGTTCCAACTACCGCACGATCGCGCTTATTTCGCATGCTAGCAAGGTGATGTTGAAAATCCTCCAAGGTAGGCTACAGCCGTGTGTAGATCAGGAGCTTCCGGACGTGCAAGCTGGGTTTACTGCGTAGATCACAGCAGATTGTGGCAAGCTCTCCAAGAGATGGGAGTTCAATTCACCTCATCTGTTTCCTCAGGAACCTGCATGAAGGGCAAGAGGCCACAGTCAGAACTGGGAATGGTCTTACTGACTGGTTTTCGATTGAGAAAGGAGTGAGGCAACGCTGCATACTGTCGCCATGCCTATTTATTCTATAGGCAGAGTGCATCATGACGAAGGCCGGTCTGGACGAGTCTTCAGCCGGAGTAAAGATTGCTGGAAAACGTATCAACAACCTTAGATTTGCGGATGATACCACTTTAATGGCAAAAAGTGAAGTGGAACTCAAGAGACTTCTGATGCGCGTACAAGAAGAGAATGAGAAGTTTGGGCTTAAACTGAACATTAAAAAGACAAAGATCATTGCGTCTTGCCCTATCAAGTCCTGGTGCATCAAAGGACAAGTGTAAACTGTGACAGGTTTTCTCTTCTTGGGCTCCAAGATTACCTCGGAAGGAGACTGCAGCCATGAAATTAGGAGACGCCTGCTTCTGGGAACGAGAGCAATGGTTAGCCTTGACCACCTAGTAAAGAGCAGAGACATTAGTCTGCCAACCAAGATCCGTATAACTCGTGCTATGGTCTTTACAGTTGTGATGTAGGGATGCGAGAGTTGGACAGTGAAAACGGCTGACCGCCGAAGAATTGACGCGTTTAAATTGTGGTCCTGGCGAAGACTCTTGAGAGTTCCTTGGACTGCCATAAGATCAAATCAGTCGATATTGTCGACCATAAAGCCTGACTCCTCATTGGAGAGCCAAATTCTAAAGTTAGAGCTCAGCTACTTTGGTCATCTGATGAGAAGAGAGGAGTCGCTGGAGAAAGATTTGATGTTGGGTAAAGTTGAGGGTCGCCGGAGAAAGGGTAGGCAGCGAACGCGATGGGTAGGTGGCATCCCCGAGGCACTGCAGATGAAGTTATGTGATGTTAGGGAGATAGTGAGAGACCGGAAAGCGTGGCGTGACATGGTCTATAGCGTCACGAAGAGTCGGACACGACTGAACGACTGAACTGAACTGAACTGAACTGATTGATTAGTATATAAATTTGAAAGCATTCAAAAAGTAAGCCATTTAATGCAGTCATCGTTTTGCACCAGTATCATGAATTATTTCGCCCTCTTGTACAAACCTGTCAAAAGACATGCTTCAGTATGTGTTGTCAGGATCGAACTTCTCCAGGAAGGGCTAGTCGCGTAAAACAAGCGAGTTAAGCACTTGAGGTGGCAATGAATGTTTCAAACTCAGTATGAAATTTGGAAAATAGACATTCCCTTTTCGTCATTATTATTATCATCCTTATCATAACCACTATCGTTATCATTGAAGGAATATGCATGTCGTCTTGGTTAATAACGAAATGGTTTGAGTACCTCGTTTACTAGGAGTTGCTAAATTCTGGAATATTGCAAGGTTAACGCAGATGATATTCTAATGATCTTAGCGAAAAAACATTTTTTTACAACGTCGTCGCAGGCTAAGGTCTTCATTAGCTACTTCTAATTTTCTGGTTATTCAATCTGTATTCGTGTGCTTGGCTTCACAGTGGAGGCGCTTCCTTTATTTTCTAATTGTCAACAGGCCTTGCTATACCAAAGGCTGTACTAGCACCATGTATGCAGATAAGGGGAACGCAGGTTTTAACAAGGGATAAGATTTTATTCTAGTGGATCAACCAGGTTTATTGTTGCTGATCTAGTGCATGCGGGCTGGCAGGAAAGTATAAAAAATTATACCTCATAGTTAATAAAGCGGAAATATGACTTTTTGTTGTTGCGAAAGTATTTTATGGACCGCTGCTTTTTGAGTACGGAAACGGCAAAATATAACACCACTTCTGATTGCGTTAATGTCTCAGTTAACTGAAGCTTAGAATCGAGAACGATATCAAATATGTTGTCACTAAGATTAGGCAGTTTGGTATGCGAAAAGGATGAACAAGTAAATAAAATTGTTCGACTGACCAGAATCTGCTGAAAAGTTTCAAGGAGAAAGCTTTTAATTGCTCATGACTCCAGCAGCGGGTCCCTTTAAGTGCTCAGCAGAAAGCTGGTTGTTATTGACAAAGAACGCGAGACGTCCCCTGTGCAGTATAGTGCTCACTCAGGCTTGCTCATTTCTCTAATGCAGATTCTGCAGTGCTCCTGGGATTTTCACGAATTATTATTGGAAAAATTACAAGCGGTAGTGTAGGTCAAGCAGGACGGAGAGAATGTCTGTAAGAGTTGAAAAGTCCCATTACGAGACCGCTAACGAGAAACAATGAGATTTGTGCAGGTAGCAAGTGCAAGCTTAAAGCAAAGTACCGCAACATAGCAAATGACATCGACGGGAGATGTATGCAATTCCGATTTTCCGCAAATAAGGACACCATCACTGCTTCTGTCTGCTTCGTCGTGCGTGTAAGGAATAAAACAGTTCGTATCCGAAATAAGTATTATGTTCTCAATGCCGGAGTCAGGCAGGCTAGCTAATAGCAATATTTTAGAACTATATTTAGGGAGGTATCCTGCTACCTCTTTAATTGATGTCATTGTCTTAGAAGCCCGCGAAATCTTTTTAGCTAATGATGATTGAAGAGGATTGTCCTGCAGTGGCAGGAAAACCAGTGGCGCTGATGGCTATGATGACGACAGCTGTGTTGCAGAATCGGTTGTGTCATTGCAGACGTATTCATTGCTTACAAACACAAGTTTTCTTAAACGCATTTTGAACGCGGCCTTATTTATGCAGCATAAGCGAATAGATAGATAGACTTAACTTTAATGTCCAGTGGATAAGTACCTTGATCTCCCAGTTAATATAGATAATAAACTAAGACTATTTGCGGACGACTGTGTCATCAACAGTCCCATTCGTCACCTCACCGATAGCCACCTACTACAAAAAGTCATTGATGCAATAGCCACATGGTGTAACACTTGGCTCATGCCTTTGAACCTGGACAAATGCCAACTCTTGTTCTCTCGCAAACGAACAGTAATTCAGCATTCATACACCATCAGCGCTACCCTGGTTGCCGAAACATCATCCTACAAGTACCTTGGATTACATCTTTCATCTTCGTTGCCTTGGGTCAATCACGTCCAAACAATATGCTCTGATGCCTCACGTGTTCTAGGTTATTTACGGCGAAACCTCAAATCAGCATCCCCGGAAGTGAAAAAACTGGCTTATAAAACTTTCGTCCGTCCAAATTAAATTTTGCATCATCAATCTGGCACCCATCTCAAGACTACCTCACCGCCGAACTCGAAGCCATCCAAAATCGTGCAACCCGCTTGATCACTTCTGAATACTCCAAAGAAATCAGCCTTACTGAACTTAAATGCTCTATCTCCCTGCCCACTCTAAAGTCGGGCCGCATCATCTCCCGTCTTTGCCTACTGCACAGCTTCTTTTACCACCCTGCTTCCAGACACCCTTTGCTGCAACCACCGCTTAGCACATCCAATCGCCTAAGCCACAGCCTCCCCATAGCAGGTATCAGGAGCGGAACTTCAGCTATGAACAGTTCTTTTTTCCCCAACGCGATTACTACCCAACGACATAGTTACATGCTAGGATCGCAAATCATTTCGCACAAAACTCGCTAGTCATTTCCAAGATGTGTAAGGATTTCATCTGTGTTACCATCAATCATTCATTGGCTTTCAACTTTACTTGCCGCCGCACGTGCGTTTGTTGCTTTTCTGCATGATCCCACGGATACCTTGATTCTCTTTATTTTTGTTATTTTTCCTGCCTTTTACAATTTGTAGTGTTTGTGTTAACTGTGCCTGCCTTCATCAAGATTGTATTTACCCCAACTGTAGCCCCTTCTTATGTAATGCCCTCGGGCCCTTAAGGATGAAATAAAAGAAATGAAATAAGGTGATCTACCCACCCCCCGACACGCAGATCAGGGGGCACTTGCCACCGCCTCAGATGCAGGCTTTTATGCCGATCTGAAACGGGCTGAGTAATCTGTGTGAGATGTAAGCTCTGAATTTTAAAGCTGAGATGTTTTAGAAAGAATTACTCATTTGCGCTTGAAACGAGAAAATTTCCCCCTTATGGGTACCTAGTTGTTTCGCTCTAAGGTCAGGCTTCTAAGTCCTTTAGTGCTCTGTGTCGGTGTACGCGGTCTGCTTCACCTGCAATTCGTCGTCGTTGCAGGTGCGTTGTTGCGGCGTCCGTTCCATCGGCAATTCGTCGTCGTTGCGGGTGCATTGTTGCGTCATATGTTGCACCGGCAATGTCAGCGTCGGAAGGTTCCGCAATCAAAGCCTGCAGGTCTCCTCGTGCCCATAATACCACCACGAGCACCGTTTGATCAAGTCGGCAAGGACCGTCTCCGTCCTTGCCCTTGGTCCTCCGGTGGGAAGCTTTGGATAATCATCGCCACAAACTATCTGACTCGCTATGCCGAGACCAAAGCATTACATAGTGGCACAGCGTCTGAAATTGCCCGTTTCTTTGTACACCAGATCATACTGCGGCACGGTGCTCCTACCTGTATTATTACTGATAGAGGGACTGCCTTTACTTCACATATGATGGCAGAAGTCTTTCATCTCAGCGGTACGGCGCATCGAAAAGCTACTGCTTACCATTCGCAGACGAATGGGCTGACGGAAAGGCGTAATAAGACCATCGCGGATATGCTGGCGATGTATGTCGACGCCCAGCACAAGACTTGGGATGCGATCGTATCATATGTGACACTCGCATACAATACGGCCGTCTAAGAGACTACATGTTTCACGCCGTTTCGCCTCGTTTACAGCAGGGAGGTTCGGACGAAGCTGGACATAATGCTCCCTTGCCAAACAGATACCGAACTTTGTTCTGACGCTGAGCAGTTTGCCTAAGATGCTGAACAAGCAAGCCAACTAGCACGCTTCCACATCACCCAGCAACAGGACAAGGATTCAATCTGGTACAACCTCCGCCAGAGACAAGCTTCCTACAACACCGGGGACCAGGGCGGGTGTGGACTCCTGTTCGACGCCATGGCCTGTCAGACAAGCTAATTTGCCGCTGCTTCGGACCATATAAAATCGTGCGGCGCATCAGCAACGTCAATTACGAGGCGATCCCGGATGGATCAAAGCACACAGGCCGTCGGCTACCTCGTCCAGAGACAGTTCATGTGTTGCGATTGAAGCCGTAACTTGCACGGTGACTGAAAAACTGCATCTGCAAGCTTTTTTGGGGGGTGGGGGGGGGGGAGCGGGGGTTGCTTTTGTCTGCTCGTCTGCACGTGTGACTGTGTGCGTTACGGTTAAGGAGGGAGGAATGCCAAGGGGCGCTCGGAGTGAAAACGACGTTGAAGTGAATCGGCTCCGGACTCGCAGGACGTACTAAAACTAGGACCATGCAATTCCACCTGTACCGGCTCTGTTAAACTAGCCCTAATCGCCAACAGCGTGACAATATATAAGACCTTCTCGACGAGTTGACGTCTATCGCAAAACAAGGCATCGAGACCAGATTTTAAACGTAAGGCATCATTACTGGGCGCACAAGACGAGGAGCGTCAATCACATATTCAATGTCTTTATCAAGAGCGAACCGACTTATATAAAACCAACCAAAATAAAAAAATAAGAAATGCTGGATATTTTAGCTTTTCTAATCACTAATGCAGGAGCGACTTTTAGAGATCTCATGTGGTTTTAACTGTTTGTTCCAATGAAATTAAAGTTTTATTCATAGATTTTCATAAATGACTTTAAATATTTTATTCTTGGGTGTTCTTGGGAAGTATGAATACTTGTATCGTAGTCTTATTTTACCTTTATCTTAAATTGACTAAGGAAGTTGTAGCCTGATTCTTATCTAAACTGGTCTGAAACTTTCATAGCTACTTTACTGGCGATTAGCTATGCGTGAATCACATTTTTGTCTGAAATCCTTTACATTCAGCTCAGGAAAATAAAAAAAAAATGCAGATAATAATGCCAGGGCACGTGAAACCCCATTATAGTCAGAAAGGTAGAAAATTCAAGTAAACATAGTAAGCGATAACACATCGCCACTTATGGGTAAAACGTGCGGCTGCATACGTTACAGCCTGGAGCGTTCACATCAGGACAGCTTGATATTGTAACTTTTATCGAACTTGAGTTGCGTCATGTACTGTTCAGACTGCACAGTTACCAAATGGGCATTTTTCATGAGTGGGTTTGGGTTTAGGTTTGCAACACCGTTCTTTGGCAAATATTCGTCTGCGATAAGCACTGCCAAGCTCGCTATGCCGATGTGCATCTTTATAATGCCACCTGACGGTTCGAGGTAGCGCTTGAACGACGAAGAAGTTGGAGACTCTCGCGCGCTTCGGCTAGCTAGGACTGTGGACTCTTGAGCTTGTGTCTTCGTGTTACCGTTTCTCGGGAACCTGTCTTGACTGTGTGTACCTGCCCCTGTTGCCGATGTCCATAAATCCCTGTCTTCGCGACAGTTTTGGTGGAGGTGCGGGGTAATTGTCCTCTCAATGTCGCACACCCCTCCGCGAACCAACGACACCGAGCGTTTGCCTGTGGACACGCCAGTTCATTGCGTCAGCCGGAGAAACCTGGGCCTTCCCCCCCAGCACGGGCCATTGGAATCCACTTCAACAACGAGCCTCCGACCAGCCACGCAAAGCACTACGTCGCTCATGCAAGGTACTCCTGTTTACGTTCAAAACTCCCGAGTGCCGAAATCGTTCCATGGCACTGCGCATGAAGACGTTGAGGATTGGCTAACTCAGTTCGAACGAGTCGCATCCTTTAATCAGTGGGACGACAACTTAAAGTTACGAAACGCCATTTTCTGCCTGGAAGACCATGCTTTGACATAGTATGAGAACCGAGAAGGTACAATAACATTATGGCCTCAGTTCCGCCATCTTATCGTAGAGGCGTATGTCAGCCTGGATAGTCGCGAACGAGCAGAACGTGCTCTACAATCTCGAAAACAGATGCCACACGAGTCCGTGATGATGTATGTTGAGGACATGACGAAACTATTTCGACGTGCGGATCCCAACATGTCTGAAGAGAGAAAGCTGCACCACCTCATGCATGGGGTTAAAGAACAGCTTTTTGCTGGTCTTGTACGTAGCCCACCAACTACAGTTACCTCCTTTCTAACAGAGGCGGTCACCATGGTAAAGATCCTACACCAGCGCCGCTCGGCGGTCTACGACAGCCCAATCCTCGCTACGACTGCTGCCGAGCCTCTTACAGCTGCTGTAAGCAATACTGAACAGCTGCAAGATCTTATTCGTGCGATTGTACGCGAGGAACTGCAGAAGGTTTGTGGCACGTTCCAACCCAGGGGTGGTTCTCTCGCACATATGATCCGCGAAGAGATTCAGCAGGTCACGCAGCCATCTCTGCATGTTGCTGAAGCTCAAAGTACCTCTGTTCCTGATTATTCTCGTCCGACTTACGCTGACGTTCTCCGACGCCCAATTCCCGTCCAAGCTCCGTTGTCTACGTTACCACCATGCATGCCCGTCCAGCAGCCAACGCAATACATTCCTGTACAGCAGCCAACGCGGTACGTGCGGCCACCGCGATCATACATTCGACGAACGGACGTCTGGCAGGCCCCTCGGAGCCGCCGCCTTTGCTACCACTGTGGGGAACCTGGTCACATTTTCCGGTGGTGCCCTTATCGAGAACTCGGACCGGAGGGTTTTTACACCAACGCACCTAGACGCACGTTCGGACAACAACCTCGTGACATTGGAGACAACCTCGCAAAAGCGAGCCTCCGGATGGCGCGCCGACAATCCAGGTCTCCATCCCCACGTCGGCAAACCGCTTCAACAACTGGTAACATCCCGCGAGCACCGCCTGGTCGCTCGCCAAGCCCCCACCGGGAAAACTGAGCAGAGCGACCTCCGGGGGCGGGGCCGCTAAATGTCAGCACAAAGAAGTCTCCTCAATGAGAACAGATATGTATTTTGGAGCAGAAACGACAGCATTTGGTTCACGAGACGGGCTATCGCTGGACATCCCTGTGTGCATCGATGGTCATAATGTCAGCGCTTTAGTGGATACCGGAGCAGACTTTTCGATTTTGAGTGGGAAACTGGCAGCGACCCTTAGGAAGGTTATGACACCATGGTGTAGCACGCAAATACGCACGGCTGGGGGGCATGTAATTACTCCTATTGGACAGTGCACGGCTAGAATCCAGATTCGTACGTCAAAGTTCGTTGTCAGCTGCGTCGTTCTCCGGGAATGTTCTCGTGATTTGATTCTCAGTGTGGATTTAATGCGGGAATATGGCGCCATCATCGATCTCCGACAGCGAACGGTCTCGTTCTCAACGGAGAAAGCGACTGCTAGCCCCACCGATGGCCAACGTACGTGCGCCCTACGGGTTTCAGCTGAGTGTGTTTCAGTGCTTCCCCGCTCCAGCGTGTTTGGGAGTGTTGTGTGCGACGGGCTTCGTGACGAGCCGATAATAGCTGAAAGCAACCGTTTGCTTTTATTTTCTCATGGCATCTGTGCAGCTCGAAGCTTAATCATTCTCAGCAATGGTCACTCTGAGCTTCTCGTCACGAACTTCACGAATGATTCTCGCCACCTCTATCGCTCTACTGCCATCGCTTTCGGCGAACTGTTAAAGGAAGTTTCTGAATGTTTTGCGTCTGACATTATTGATACTCCCAGTGTTCTAGACCACATCGATGTTAGCAGTGACCTTTCTTTCTGTCAACAACGCGCCCTGCGTGCCTTACTGCTGGAGTACACCCCGTGCTTTGCCTCATCATCGAAAGTCCGGCAAACTTCTATCGCCAAGCATCGCATCTTAACGTCTGACGATGCCCGACCTATTCGACAGCAGCCGTGCCGTATTTCGGCCAAAGAACGTGAGGCAATTCGGACACAAGTCCAGGAAATGCTTAATGATGATGTTATTCAGCCGTCTAAAAGTCCGTGGTCGTCGCCAGTCGTGTTGGTTAAGAAAAAGGATGGCACGCTGCGTTTTTGCGTTGATTACAGGAAACTGAATGACCACAAAAAAATATGTATATCCGTTGCCCCGTATAGACGATTCACTCGATCGACTTCGCAACGCCAAGTTCTTTTCCTCCATTGATTTAAAAAGTGGTTATTGGCAGATAGAAGTGGATGAGCGCGATCGGGAAAAGACTGCCTTTGTGACACCCGATGGCTTATATGAATTTAAAGTATTGCCTTTCGGTCTGTGTTCAGCGTCAGCGACGTTCCAGAGAATGATGGACACCGTACTTGCTGGTCTTAAATGGCAAACCTGTTTGGTTTATTTGGATGACGTGATCGTGTTCTCAGAAACGTTTGACCAACATCTTAAGCGGCTTCGAACGGTATTGGACGCTCTTCGCTCAGCCGATTTGACACTCAAACCGGAAAAATGTCACTTTGAATATCAGCAGCTAAAATTTCTCGGTCATGTGGTTAGCGCTGACGGTGTCCGGCCTGACCCTGATAAAACAGCCGCTGTAGCCAATTTTCCCATCCCTACCACGAAGGAAGCAGTCCGACGTTTCTTGGGCCTGTGCGCGTACTATCGCCGTTTCATTGCCGATTTTGCCAAGATTGCAGAACCTTTGACGCGCCTGACACGTGATGACGTCCCGTATGTCTGGTCTTCCGAGCAGCAGGAGGCATTCACCGAGCTGCGCCAACGGCTGCACAACCCTCCCGTTCTTGCACACTTCGATGAGGACGCTGCCACCGAAATTCACACCGACGCCAGCAATGTCGGTCTGGGTGCTGTTCTGGTCCAGTACCAGCAAGGCGAGGAAAAAGTGATCGCTTATGCCAGCCGCACCCTTTCTCGGGCAGAATCAAACTATTCAACTTCTGAAAAGGAGTGTCTCGCCGTCGTTTGGGCCACAATGAAATTCCGACCTTACCTCTACGGCCGTAAATTTAAAGTTGTGACAGACCATCATGCTTTGTGTTGGCTAGCTAGTCTTCGAGATCCATCAGGACGTCTTGCACGGTGGAGCCTTCGTATGCAGGAGTTTGATTACTCTATTGTTTATAAATCCGGACGTAAACATGAAGATGCTGACACACTGACTCGATCACCCGTGGAGTTGGCCCATGACAGTACGGATGAAGACGCCCATTTTCTTGGCATTATCAGTTCCTCTGATTTAAAGGCCCGGCAACGGGCTGACCCAGACCTCAAGACTGTGATCGATCATCTGGAGGGTTTCGATTCTACAGTATCTCGACTATTTGCTAAGAACTTGTCATCCTTCTGTACGCGCGACGGAATCCTCTACAAGAAAAGCGCCGGCAACAGTGACCGAGCCTATCTTCTTGTCATCCCTGCAGATCTCCGCGATGAAATCCTTCATGCTTGCCATGAAGAACCCACCGCTGGACACTTGGGCTTTGCACGCACTCTTACCAGAGTGCGCCAGGCCTACTACTGGCCCAAACTTACCGCCACCGTTCATCGATATGTTAGAGGTTGCCGCGAGCGTCAGCGACGCAAGACACCGCCATTGAAGCCAGCGGGTTTTCTGCAGCCTATTCCCCCACCGCTAGTACCATTCGACCAAATTGGTAAGGACTTTCTTGGCCCTTTTCCTCTATCGTCAGCTGGCAATAAGTGGATTATCGTGGCTACAGATTATCTGACACGTTACGCGGAAACTATGGCGGTGTCACGTGCAACATCCTCCGAAGTGGCACAATTTTTCCTGACACAGATTGTCCTCCGCCATGGCGCCCCTTCATACGTCATCACTGATCGTGGCAAGGCATTTACAGCGCGTCTTCTTGAAGAAATTTGCCAACTAAGCCAGACACATCACCAAAAGACTACTGCTTACCATCCTCAGTCTAATGGCCTTACTGAGCAACTAAACAAAACAATAGCGGACATGCTCGCCATGTATGTCGATGTCCGGCATAAAACATGGGACGAGATATTGCCTTATGTCACATTTGCATATAACACGGCCGTCCAAGAAACAACTCGATTCACTCCGTTTCGCCTAGTATACGGACGCGATGTACAGACCATGCTCGACGCTATGCTGCCATGTGCGGCTGACGACCAGCTGCTTACCGCTGACGCAGAAGAATTCACCAACTACGCTGAGGAAGCTCGCCAACTCGCCCGTAATCACATTACAAAACAGCAAGCAACAGATGCACGCCAATATAACGACCGCCATCGTTATGTCGTGTTCCAGCCTGGTGACAAAGTCTGGGTGTGGACACCTGTCCGGCGCCCAGGCCTGTCAGAAACACTTCTCAATCGTTACTTCGGACCCTACAGAGTGTTACGTCGCCTCTCAGAAGTTACTTACGAGGTTATTCCAGACGGAACTGTACCGAGTTCTAGTCGTCAGTGCTCGTCTGACCTGGTGCATGAAGCCGTATTTTACCCGCTGAAAGTCGTATTTGCCATCCGGGGCAGTTTTTTTTTTCTGTGAGCTTGCGGTTTTTATTTTTCGACGGGGGGAATAATGCCACCTGACGGTTCGAGGTAGCGCTTGAGCGACGAAGAAGTTGGAGCTCTCGCGCGCTTCGGCTAGCTAGGACTGTGGACTCTTGAGCTTGTGTCTTCGTGTTACCGTTTCTCGGGAACCTGTCTTGACTGTGTGTATCTGCCTTTGCTGCCGATACCCATAAATCCCTGTCTTCGCGACAATATATTTTGGTATTGTCACAATCAAAGAGGTATTTTGTGCACCCAATAGTTACAAAGCTCCTTGTAAAAATTTTATTAGTTTTATGTGAGGCCTGTATCAATTTTGGACCTTTTCACTACTCCCTGTGCCTTCGACCGGGAAATTGGTCTTTCAAGCGCAGCATAACAAAAGGTTCTCGATGTGAATAAGAGAATCAGTAGTCATGTCTGAAGCCTCGACCTTGGATCTTTTTGGATGCTTTGGTGGTTGTTAGTTGACAGGTGATATTGCCGGGCACCGACTGGTGTGCGATTTTTTGAGGTCATGATCACATTGGCTGTCTCTACCAAATCAGCTAAGGCTATTGCGATGGGAGGCCTCGATCATATCTAGCCTTTCGAACCAGTTTCGAACCACGCTGCCCTAGGCCACGCAGACTAGTTTAAAACAAACCCCGTATTTGAAAAGAAGCAAGGCGCTCGCAACGCCTCAGCAACGTAGAGTGAAAATGAGGTTTAATGCCTATAGGAATACCTAGAATCAGAACTTTTAAAAGCGTTTTCGAATTATATGGTGCACCTTGATGTCCTGTTTTACAGGTTTTCCCTCTGAATTTAATCCTAGCGCCAGCGGAAATAATCTGAGCGCCGACTGATATAATCTAAGCGCCATGCAATTTAATTCGAACGCCAAGCATTTAATCATAGCGCCAGCATATTTAATCCAAGCGCGAACTCGAATAATGTCAGCGCCAACCAATTTAATCCGAGTGCCAACGCAGATAATACAAGCGCCAGCGAATTTAATCCGGGTGCCAACCAATTTAATCCACATTAGGAAAATGAATGTGATGGAGGGCTCCAAAGCACTAAACATGAATTTCAGAAATAAGTAGTAATTGAGATCACATTCCAGACCATGCGACGAGTAAGCGTCACATCTGCTTGCACTATTTCGCTTTGTTCTTATATCTTGCAACAACCAAGAACCCCGTGCCGCTGAAAAAAAAAGTGGTTTGTGACACGTCTCTTGCAGCTTTTAGCTTAGACGCATGGCAAGTGAATAATATACCTGTCATCTTCTAATTGTTTGGTTAAGCACTGCTTATCGTGGGTTGGCATATGCACTGAATCTGCATGCTCATGGCAAGTGCGGCCTTCACAGAACAGCCGGCTGTTTTTAAAAAGTGCAACTGGGGTCTAGAAATGTTTTTGGTTTCTAATCATGATTTAACACCACTAGCAGAAAAGGATCAGTGTAACGCACAGTTGGTTTCGGCGGGAAGACTTAGAGTAACGCTACCACGGCAAAAGAGAGCGCGTCCCTGCATTCAGTCTGGCCGCGACACGGTAGGGTGAATGAAACTACGTACAGCGGAGCTTACAACCGAGGCCAGAAATAGCTACTGGCTTCTCACTGTGGACACCTTAGCAGCAGTACTTAATTTGCCTGGGCGGCAATCCTAGCGGCGTAGGTTGCCAACAAACTATAAGCACGTACAAGCACAGAAGTAGCGGACTGAAATGCAGTTTTATTTTGTAGGAGACATTAGGCAAGTCTAAGTGTAGCTCGGAACGTTTTACATATCGTCTTCATGCAAAGCTGCCCGTATAAAAGAAAAGTTATGGCGGTCAAAAGCAGCACACTCTACCCTTTGTATTTGCTGCATAGAGTGTCGGGCAGCGTCGAGCAACTAACTGCGCCGATGGTCCTTTTTAGTCATTCCGGGAGGAGTGATCAGCACCAGGTCTCTCCGCTCGCCGAGGAAAGCTTTGACCTCCGACTTGAACTTCGCAAAGACTTCCTCTATAGGGTTGAAAAACGTGCTGTAAGGAGCCAACCGCTTGATCGAGTGCGTCTGACTGGACAGGCTTGCCTGTTCCGCACGACTGTGAGCTGAAGCGTTGTCAAAAATAAAAACCGCTTCAGAACCAGGTTCTTCACTTTCGACACGGGCTGATATGTCGCTCAAAAATTCATTGAAAACGACCCAGTGAACCTTGTCTACGGCCGTCCAATGAATGACACCATTTTCGGACATGCAGGCGAGAATGTTAAGGTTTGCTCCTTTGGTGCCAGTCGTCGTCTGCACCGCAGGCTGTCCCATCCCTGCACGGCCGAAGCTCCTTGAACATCATATGTTATAGTTAGTCTTATCGATGTAAAACCTGCACAAGCGAGGTCCTTCACACTGAAACTATTGCGCGTATGTTTTGCGGCTGCGCTTCACGTCGTCTCTGTTGCGGTCAATCGGCCTCTGAGTCATCAACTTCATGGAGTAACCGTGCAAATCCAGTAGGCGATCAATGCTATTTGTGCTGATGGCGATTCCCGGCAATTCTTCTCGCACTGCTTGCTTTATTTGCTTTAGCGTGAAAGCAAGGTTGTAATCCAGAATATTATTTAGTGCCGTTACTATACTATTTCCGAATTTCTTCGATGTTCCGCCTTTCTTCAACGTTTCTCTATCGCTTGAACGGCGGTCCCCGTTTTCGGTGCCCGATTAGGATGTCAGGGCACCGGTCATCAGCTTCCATGGAAGAAAATAATGCGCGTTAAAGTTCATGCGAACCTAATGAAAACACGCAGACTACCACCTGCCTATTGTATAAGAGTACGCACAACGACCGTCCGGCTCTACTCCGTCGTGCAAATGCAGACGACAACGCGGCACACACAACGGAGGCACGAAGATTGCCGCCTGCTTAGAAATCTCTTGTCTTCTGCGTTTCTAGCAGTTTTTGTTTTAAGCTCTTGAGAAAACATTTCTATTTCTTGCAAAAGACAGTACACCTATTTCTAATAGTGAATTCGCGTGTCTGTGCCTTCATACATTCTCCTAACATAGCGCAAAACCAGACGACAATTCGGCACCGAGCAAACGGAGGCGGCAAACTTGCCGTCTGCTTTGGAACTTTTTGGCATTGGCTGTGTAATGTTTGGCTGATGAAATTACATGTAACGAAATTAGATACGGTTGATTAAAACGTTTTTTTTAATTTTGTGATAAAATAATTGTGTGTTTCATCGAAGACATTTTAATTCTGTATATATTCTGTAATCAGCAGTGCGCACATTTGTGGGATAATATAGAGCCAGTATGTCACAGCTCTGGGACCCTTCAGTATTTCAGTGCCGAGATTGTGCGTTTGTCATAATATCGACGAAAGTCATCCCATAAACTGATGCTTCGCTTACTCGTCGCATGGTCTTGAATGTGATCTCAATTTCTATTTATTTCTGGAATTCATGTTTCGTGGTTTGGAGCCCTCCACCACATTCATTTTCCTCATGTGGATTAAATTGGTTGGCACCCGGATTAAATTCGCTGGCGCTTGTATTAATTGCGTTGACACTCGGATTAAATTGGTTGGCGCTGACATTATTCGAGTTGGCGCTTGGATTAAATATGCTGGCGCTATGATTAAATGCTTGGCGTTCGAATTAAATTACATGGCGCTTAGATTATATCAGTCGGCGCTCAGATTATTTCCGCTGGCGCTAGGAATAAATTCAGAGGGAAAACCTGTAGTACCGAGCAACCATGAGCATGTGGAGCTGATGAGTTGTGGAGAGCTGCCAGCGTGACTATCTCCTTTCATATGAAAACGTGATAGGAGAATCTAACACGGTGGGACATTGTGTGGCTTCACTTTGATTTCCTGAGCTCTTGACTGCCAGCACAACCACGTAGCCTCGTCCCAGTAGGTTCAATCCATGCTGACCAGAACCTACCCATGAACCTTGACCTGAAGCATGAGCCGAACTAGTGCTCAGCCCACTGACACTACCATAACCGGCATGAACTGTTAGCAACACCAACACTCCGTGTTTACATTTTTGAAGTTTTGACAGCTTCTCATTCTTATTCTTATTGATGCGATGGATAGGCGTATGCGTACCAGTGGACAGCTTGTGAATATTATTCAATTCCATTCAGGCAAGAAATTATTTTTAGCCTCGTTTTCCATAACCGTAAGTCGAAGTAAAACCCAGTGCCAACATCTAGTAATTGATTTCCGGTACTCCGGGCACCGAAATAGGAACATCCGGGGACAGAACAAGATTGGACAGAGTTCGCTCTCACATGCTTCCGCGCCCTATCCAAGGTTGGCGTCATGATACCATGCTCAAGCACATAAAATGCCGCTCGACGCCGGCGGTCGCGGGGGCTGCAGCTCAAAGCATTTGAAATGGCGCCTGCCCTCTGTTGTGTCCTCAATTCATGGCGTTCCCGCTTCAACGGGCAGTTGTTTACACGTTTGGGGAGCACGTAGCACTGCTTCTTTTGCGTTATTACCTGGCGGTCATCTCTTTGTGGCCGCGTACATGTCTGCGTCGTTCTGCACGTAAATACCGCAACGTCAGAACAACTTAAGCAGATCAGGGCTGTGTGATGAAGTATGACACTTTGATGGGCTAGTTGCTTCATACTAAGCGAACGAGTAAAACTGCGCGAAAAACGGGACTGAAGAAACACACCTGTGTATTTCTTTTTTCCCGATTTTCATTAAGTTTTAGTCGCTCGCTGTGTGATGAAAGCAGATGTAGGAAGCATCTTGTGGAAAGTTGCGCTTTGCGACTAATACGTCACAGAATAAATGCTGCTTGCCACAGCGGACAAAACCATGATTATGTCTGATCTCACATAGGTGGCAAGGCCCCTACAGATCACGACTGCCTACCAATGTCACACAACTGTGTGGGATCGTTTTTGCTCACAAACCCTTGTAGAGACGCGGACTGTGCCGCCTTGTTAGAGCAAAAGCTATGGTATTGGGCACTATATGCACTAGACCCATTTCAAGGGTGCCTCTAATACCATCTACTAAAAATGCTCTATGCCCATTACGGAGCTCGCTCGGCGTTCGGAGCCTGCGGACGTATTTCACATCGGCTCCTGTGGTTTTCAACTTACGTGGCTGAATTACGACCTGAAATGACCTGATCGCCATCAAATCGGTCAGTGAAGGCGCTCCGCGCCAGTTTGAGACATTTTCGGACAATCTACGTCCATATTTGCTCATGTTTTGAAGATTTCGTCTTCGTGCCGAGCGCGTCTCGTCAGGCCTAGCTCACCAAGGGCTCATACGTTTGCCGGTCAGGCCTAGCGCCGCCGGCTGCTCATCGCCCAAACTCCTTTAATGCTTCATCTTTCAAGATGGAAGTTGGTGTAGAAGGAGAAGATATTTCACCAGAGGAATTTCATAACGATCCTCGTTGGACCCGTGCGGTGCGGGCCCGGAACAAGCTCTACCCCAACCTGAAGCAAGCCTCGGACAGCGGCGCGTCCGCGTCTGCTGGAGCCTCGACAAGTTCGGACAACCTTGCTTCCGCGCCGAAAGGCACGACTTCCACTCTCAAACTGAAGAGGCATGCTCCTCTTCCCCGGTTGCCGACATCGGACTACAAGGTTGTTTTCCGACCGGGCGGGGGCTTGGATCTTCGCCTAATAAATGGAGGTGCACTTCTGCCTCTGATCTGTGCTGAAGCAGTAGTCGACTACCACGAAGCGAGAATCAACGACAAGTTGCGCATCAACCCACACAACAACTCTTTCACGGTGAGCACACCTTCTGAAGCTCGAATGAAACAGTTTGTCCGCATGCAAGGTGTTCGCCTCAACGACCAGATGTACCCCCTGAAAGCTTATGTCGCGGCCCCCGACAATGCCGTAAGAGGCATTATTTACAAAGCCGTCTATAATCAGACGCAAGATGAAATCTTCCAAGACCTTGTGGCCCTTAATCAGAGCAAGTACTTCACCATCGCCGACGCCCGGCAGCTCGGCAGGACCAAGTCAATTTTAGTCACGTTCATCGACACCGCGGAGGTACCGCGTCAACTGAACTTCTACGGCACTATTTATTCTTGCTACCCATTCAAGGCAAAAGTTGAAGCTTGCTTCAACTGTCGGAAGCCTGGACACCGTGCCGACGTCTGTCCCAAGGAGAAGACTGACCTGTGTTCCCGCTGCGGCGTTGCCCATCCACCCAAGCAAACGCCGGACTGCACGCCCAGGTGCATCTTATGCGGTGAAGCGCACTTCACGGGGACCAAACGCTGCAAAGTGCGCTTCGAACGCTCAGGAAACTCCTCCAAAAAATCCACACTGCCGATAACGCTTTCGGACGCTCGACCTCCTGAGACAACTCTCAAGGCATCTAGACCATCAAGAAGCCGGTTTCGATCGTCTTCGAAGTCGCGCAGCCGCTCGAAGACGGGATCCCGCCATGGCCACAGCAGAAGCCGCTCGAGGTCCTTCCCGCCACTCCCGGGCCAAACAGTCCAGGAATCCACGAAACAGGTGAGCTGGAGGCCGCAGTCTTCCCCGCTCGAGCGAGAAAACGCGGAACTTGAAGCTCAGTTAAAAACACAGTCTGAAGAAATTGCCGAGCTTAAACGGCAGCTGCAACTCCTTTTAAGGCGAGAGCAGTCCCCTGCAGTATTGCAAACCCAAGCACCTCCCACCATTTCCAAAACTCCTTCAAACTCTCCCCCCTCCGCGTCCTCTTCGCGCGCTACGTCGCCCTCTTCGCGCGCTACGTCGCCTGCTCGTGGCGTTCCCGCAAAACGCAAGATAGCCACTGGGATAGTTCCTTCCGAGCCATCAATGCCAGACCAGACTGCCCTCCTTATGACGGCAATGCAGTCCCTGGAACGCTCGGTACAATCTTTCCGCGCCGAAACCCAGAACTGGATGACGAACGCCGCAAAACGACTAGAGGCTATTGAGAAGCGTCAAAGTGCTCAAGAGGCCTCGTTTTCTCAAATCCAAACCCAAGTTTGTGAGCTTCTCCCCAGAGGTTGCACTGTACTACCCATCCCTTTAGCTATTACTGATAGCACCCAACATGGCGGCACACCCCAGCAGAATTAGCTAGTGGCAGTGGAACTGCAGAGATTTCCGCACAAAGCGGAGTAATCTGCAACTTCACTTATCTACCCTATCCCCTAGCGAAATACCGGCAGTGATAGCGCTGCAGGAGACGCTTGTTTCGGTTAAGCTCCGCGACTATACTACTTACGAGCCCTCCACCCAGCCGCAATCCAGGGTAGCGTCGCTGGTACACCGCAACTTTACCGCGGTCGAACACCCTCTTGAGGTGGATGACGTGGATGGTCTCTTGCTGGAACTCCTACCCCGAACACGAAAAGTACACACCCTTTTTGTTCTCAACATCTATAGCCCTCCCAAGAGCCCTCCTGCCCCCCTCATTGGCGCAATCAAGAAAGCCCTCAAAGTTAGCGCGGGAGGATCCATACTAGTGGTTGGCGACTTCAATGCTAGCCATACCAGCTGGGGTTACCGAAAAAACTGCCGTAAGGGTACGGCAATTTTGTCCTTCGTTCAGGACGAAGGGCTTTCTATTCTCAACAACACCTCCTATCCCACCCGAATCGGATCTAGCGTTCAGCACGACACAAGCCCAGACTTGACTCTCTCAAAAGGCGTTCGAGAAAGCCGCTGGACTAATACCACTCACTCATTAGGCAGTGATTACATTTTACGCACTGAGCTCTCCATCTCTTCCCTCACCCCACCCAAACGCAATCGGGCCTGCGTGGTCGATTGGGATCGATTTCGCCGCATCCGGCAAAACGCACCGGACACCATTGTGGACTTTGAGGCCTGGGTAGCTTCTCTCACACAGGATGTGGAGTCGGCGACATCCACTATCCCGAAACCAGAGGACACTTCGGCTGCGGATAGTCGCCTTCTCCACATGTGGGAGGCACACGCCAGCCTTCAGGAACGCTGGCTGTCCCAAAAGCATGATCACATCCTCAAACGGCGAATTTCCCGCCTTGTGAAAGAAATTGAAGCTTATACAAGGGACCTCGCTCGCCAGCAGTGGGGGCAGGTCTGTGACCGCATGAGCGGTAATCTAGGCCTTAAAGACACCTGGTCACTTTTACGCTACCTCCTTGATCCTGGGCACACCAAGGCCATGCAGCGTAAGAATATTACCCGCATTATTCATCAGCTTCCCCTAGACGATGACGCCCTCCTTCAGACCTTAAAAGATCAGTACGTCACTACAACCACCTTTACCCCCCTCCCTTCCTACACCGGTTCTCCCAACCCTACCCTTTATGAGGAAATCTCTTCAGCTGAAGTCAGGGCGGCGATGCACCGCCTCAGGACGACATCAGCTCCGGGGACGGACCGAGTCACAAATAAGATGCTTCGTAACTTGGATGACCCGTCTGTTGATGCGGTCACGGACCTCTTCAACCAATGCTGGCGCACGGGACCCCTTCCGGTCCAGTGGGCACACGCCCGTATCACATTTATCCCTAAACCCGGCAAACCACTCGACATCAAGAATCTCCGACCCATATCTCTAACTTCCTGTCTTGGCAAACACTTTGAACATGTTGTGCTGGCACGCCTCCAGAACCACATAGATGACCACAACCTCTTCCCTGACACAATGGTCGGCTTCCGGCTACATCTCTCCACGCAGGATGTTATGCTGCAACTGTCAGATGTCCTTCACCCCCGCCACGCAAAGCGCACCCGAGCAATTCTCGCCCTAGATCTCACAAAGGCATTTGATAATGTCCGTCACGCAGCCATTTTAAATGCTCTCTCATCGCTTCAAGTCGGCTCGCGTGTCCACCAGTACATATCCGCCTCTCTTAGTCATCGCACAGCAGAAATCACCATCGGCTCGCTCTCATCTCCATCTTTAAAACTCGGTAGCATTGGCACACCACAAGGTTCTGTCCTCTCTCCACTGCTTTTTAATATTACCCTTATCCCCATGGCACACGCCCTCAACCAAATTCCTGCGCTGTCCCACTCCTTATACGCCGATGATATTACACTGTGGACCACCATAGGTAGCATTGGCGCCATGGAAGATACATTACAGGCCGGAGCAGACATTGTAGTATCTTTTGCCGCAAATGTCGGCTTGGCTTGTTCCCCTACCAAATCGGAGATTCTCATACTCCGACCTCCTAGGTGTCGTACAGACAAAGGCCCTCCTCCCCCCATCTTCTTGACAATTGACAACACCCGGATACCAGAAGTGGACATCATCAGGATTCTTTGTATTCTGATACAAAACAATGGCAAGAATACCGCAACCATCACTAAGCTGACGGTGATGGTTCATCAAACAATCAGCCTCATTCGCCGCATAGCCAATCGCCATCGCGGCACGCGTGAGCATGACCTCAGACGCCTGGTACATGCATTTGTCCTGAGCCGTGTTGTGTACTAGCTCCCCTACCTTTTCCTCACGCGGGTGGAGGAAGACAAGGTTAACGCCCTTATCCGACAGGCGTACAAGGCCGCCCTCAACTTACCCCGCTACACTTCCAATGAACGCCTTCTTCACATGGGCATCCATAACTCCCTAACTGAGCTCACGGAAGCCCACCGCTCAGCCCACTTGGAGCGATTATCACCTACCCTCACCGGCCGAAACATCCTTGCTCGCATCCATCTCTCACCTCCCGGTCACTGCTCTACACAACATACACTTCCCCCTGCGATACACCGCGTTCTTAAGGTGCATCCCCTGCCAAAGAAGATGCACCCAGAGCACCATGTCACTCGCCGCAAGGCACGCGCAGAAGCTCTTCGCAAGCACTATGGCTTCCAGCCAGAGACCGTTTACGTAGACGCTGCCTCACACCCCTCCCGCCCAGCGTTCGCCCTCAGCGCTGTTTCAAACTCTTTGAAACTGGTCGCGGCCGGTACAACTTTTGCCTCCACTTCCCTGGAGGCGGAGGAGGCGGCGGTTGCCCTCGCCATAGCTACCACCCGAGCCACAACCATCTTTAGCGATTCTAAATCCGCCGTACGGAACTTCGCCCGTGGTCGGATCTCTACCCCAGCCTTCCGGTTCCTCGCCTCCCTCTCCCCACCGAACACCCTATTCAACTAATATGGGTGCCCGCTCACACGGGTCACCCAGGCAACGAAGCAGCTCACTCTTTTGCTCGAGGATACGTCAGCCGAGCAGGGACTGCCACTGCCTGGGGAGATGCTCGCGAGCGCATGGTATCCTATCACGAAACCTCTCTCCATTACCGTGATCAACGAACCATCTACCCTCCTCCTCATAAATCTATGACTAAGCTACAACAGGTGACGTGGCGCCAGCTTCAGTCCCGTACATTCCCATCCCCTGCTTTCTTATCTTTGATCCATCCAGGACTGTTCTCGCCGCAGTGCACCCTGTGTGGGGCACCTAAAGCTGATTTTGAGCATATTATGATCAAATGCTCGGAATTACACCCTCCAGCCACTTGGCAACTCTCCGACCTCGAGCGATGGGAGGCTGCGGTGTCCAACTCTGACCCGGCCGTTCAAAAGCGGCTGACAGACTGGGCTTTGGATGTCGCTGGGAAGCACCAGCTTCCGGCCGCAACACGCAGCCAAGAGCCGACCCATCATTAGCATGTATTCCCTTAAGGCTCCCAAATATAAAGTTTTTCACCACCACCACCATGCCCATTACAATTTCCTGTTTGCATCTACTCGCGATTACGAGAGCGGCAATATTTTCAATCAAAGGATATGTATCTTTGCCATTTCAACCAGCTTTTCCTTAATCACTATGTTTTAGTGCCCATATTTGCAGTTTTGCTAGTTTATGCCCACCACGCTTCTCATACGAGGTTTCAAGCCAGCCCATTCCTGTAAGCGGCAATCTGGAATTACATTATTGCAATAAATGAACAGCCCTTTTAAGGCATACTCTGGTTGCCAAAAAGGACCGTTACTAAGTAAAACATTAAAGATATTCTTAGTGATCAATGTTAAATTGTAAAATTATTATATATATATATATATAGATATATATATATATATATATATATATATATATATATATATATACGCCTCCTAGCATAACTTAAAACCTTCGCAGTGAAACAAAAAATTGTCCTTATCCGCGGAATTTTTTAAAAACAAAGTTCACAGAAAAAGCTGCAAAGCTTTCTGTTGTAATAGTGCCAGGGTTCAGCGCCGACCGCCGGCGGCTACGATTTGATGGAAGCTGAAGGAAGTGGCGTCGGTGTGCTGCGCGATGTCAGTGCGCGTTGTTCCCCAAGTGGTCGAAATGACTTCAGAGCCCTCCACTAGGGCACCCCTTTCTCTCTTTTCGCATTCACATCCACCTTGCGCCTTTCCCGTCAATAAATAAATAAATCTCAATTCACATCCACCTTTCTCAATTTCCTCAGGCGTCCGTGTGCTGTGCGATGTCAGCGCACGTTAAAGATCCCCAAGTGGTCGAAATTACTCCGTAGCCCTCCACTACGGCTCCTCTTTCTCTCTTTCCACTTTCACTTCCACCTTCATCCCTTCCCTTACGGCGCGGTTGCAGTGTCCACAAAAACAAGTGAGACAGTTACCGCGCCTTTTTTCTCAATTTCCTTACGGCGCGGTCAGGTGTCCTTCCCTTCCTATAAATAAATCAGTCCACAGAACAAGTGTGATAGATAGATACCGCGCCTTTCCATTCCTGTGAACCAATCATCATTATTCTTATTACAGCGACTCTTAAGTGGATGTCAACGGGAGATTCCCCTTTTATTACAGATCTGATCCACCTTGGAGTATTCCCCTAAATGTTCGGTCAACACCATTTCCACTTCGAGATATTGGTCAATTCGGTCTTGGCCTACCATTCTCAGTTACATTCTCAATTGGTACAGCCACTGCCCCGGAAATGCGGTGCTCCGGGGTTCGATCCGCGGATGGGAAAAAAAGAATTCCTTAACTGCGAAGTTTCGGACAAACCTGCGTGGCTTTCCTTTCTAGTCGTGTCGCTGCGTTGGCTAGGTGTCAGTGAATAATTGCCCCTTAATTTGATTTCTGCATTGATTGATTGAATGTCCTTTATTTAGTGGGAAGGCTCATGGCCATGGATGGGGATAAAGGGAAGTAGACAGAATCTTCAGTGTTTAGGTCGTCAATTAAATCACATTGCTCTAACCAGGCCACTAAGCGAGCCATACTTGGCAAATATTGCATAGAGAAACATCCATGAACGAGAACAAAATCTCACGCCCGTATTAGGCGTCTCTGTTCTCACTTGAATCTATTCCCGCAGCATGGACAGGCTCATGAATGAACTCTATAGGAATTCCTTAGAGAGATTGCATAAACCTTCAATTCATCGCAACATGCATTTGTTGACATGATCTGTAAAGCCCATCGAGAAGTAAGATGGTTAAGTTTGTTACTGAGTAATGTTTCAGCAATACCTTTGTATAGGCATCCTTATCAGAAGTTTCTTAACAATAGAATTATAAAAGTATTAAGCGCATGTGTGTCTGAGGCAAAACAGTTTTCAAACTGCACACGTAAACACATTAGAAACATCTGGTGCCAATCAGATTTTTCTGCCATAACCGACGAACCACCGCCTGGGTAGCAAGCTAAAGGCCATTGAGCACTGCCTTGTTCAGTGCCTTGATGTGGTTTAATTCCACATATTAGAGCGGATGCGAACCAAGGTTATTCAAAGCGCATCATAATATACATTTTTTCCCAGTTCGTAACGAGTGTTATGTGCCTTATGGTTTCTTTAAATTGATGGGTCTATTTTATCATGATAATAATCAACCGGATTTAACCACTGGAGGGCGCAGGCCTCTCCCGTAATACTCCAACTAACCCGGACCGGTGCTACCTGCATCCATGACAACCTGTCGTATTGCTTAACCTTATCAGTACACCTAGCTTTCTGCCTTCGACTTCGACAATTTCCTTTCCTTGGAATCCAATTACTACCCCTCGCGACCATTGGAAATCCCCTCTTCGCCCTACGCACACTGCCCAAAGCTATTTATAGTTTATATCGTAAGTAGAACCATTTTCGTTGGCCTCAACATTTCAATCGCAATGTGAGTACAGTACACACGCAACAGTTACAAAATCTCTTCTTCATGGATACCAGTAAGCTGCTAGTCATATTCTGCGATTACTTTTCAATGCACCCCATCTTAATTTTATTCAAATGGTTAATTCCCTTTCAAGGTCTGGATCGGCGGTTAGTACCTGTTCGTAGTGTACTTATTCGCCTACCACTTCCAGCGTTTTGCTAACAGTTGTAAACTGCTGTTCCTTCTCTAGGCTGTTGAGTATTACCTTAATCATCTGTATATTTATTTTTAGGCCTCACTTTCTGTTCACCTGCCTTGGCGACCAGTCATTTTTTGCAATTCATCCTCTCAGTTACTTAACAAGATAATGTCATCACGAATCGCAGATTACTGAGGTATTCTCCTTAAACCCTTATCGTAACGGCTCTATCCTAAGTCTATGAATACATTTTTTAAGCAAGCTGTGTGTAAGGGGAAATTGTGTCTCTTTGCCCAAATTCTCCTCTTATGCCAATTTTATTAGTTTTTTTTTTTTTTCAGAAGAGTTATGGTTTCTATGCAGCCACTACAGATATCCTCCAGTACTTTCACATACATCTACATCCTCTTTAATATATTTAGTGTATGGAAAAGCCAAATGATGGACCATCATGCTGAACCTTAACAACAATCGAAATCTTTATTCTGAGAGAAGTTCCCTTTGGTGCAGGAAGTGTATACTACCCTACAACAGCCGCCTCTCACTCTCAGCACATAAAGCCTAGCTATTATTGTCGGCGACATATGACACGCAGAGAAGTATACAGATATAGGAAGTAGCACGCTAAATATATATATTTATATTTCACAAACGAAGCAATCCTCAAAATGCTAGGGACCACTAATTTATTTATTATACAGCGTTACATACGCGTCATGAAGAAAGATTATAACAAGCTTAGAGGTCGTTTAAAACAAATCTCCTTTCTAATATGCTTCAAATCGCTTAACAGCAGCCAGGTATACGTCGTGGTAGCGTGTTTAGAGATTATGCATACCCATTTCACACACAACTTCAGTACTCTGCACTGACATCAGATAAGGAAAAAAAATGAATTTCCATCCAAACAGTTCAATTACAGACAACGAAAGATGCATTGTAGCCATAAAATATTGATTTAATTCAATACTGGTAGAGTTTCTAACATCCGCGCCACTTCAAAAAATATATTTCCTGCTGTTATGCATTTGGCAAATAATACATTATATGTAGCTCTGCTGCTCGTTACTTCACGTGCGGTGACGTCAAAGGCAAAGTTGAAGCTGTCTGTGTTATTTCAGTGAGGTAAAATGTGATGAAGCTGCTGCTACGCAACGGTGCCAACAGCGCTCGATTGGCTTATTTCCCAGAAATTATGCTGAATGACTTATGTTACATGTATCACTACTTTAGGTGGTGGCTTTGAACATTATGTGAAGACGTCAGCACAAGCGTTTGTGGCAAAATCATGTGATGCGACATAGAATAGAAAAAAATTGAAACGATATCTTTGCACGATATCATGTGGGTTAAGAGGCTACGCTATTGTACCCATAGGCACTAAAGTTACAGATGTGTTATGCAAAAAAAAAAAAAGAAAATCTCTAATCGATGTGCAATTTTCTCACAGTAATCCGCGGCAACCAATATTTGTACGCTTTCAAGTTGAATGCTGACATTACAAAGCCCTTTTGTGCGCATTTCCTATTGCAAAATGCACAGAAATTCCGTTAACGTCGCAATATAAGCTCGGTCGAAAACCTCGAGACCTAAGCAACTCCTGCAGGCACTGTGACAATGAAGACGCAAATCTGTTTTGTGATTGCTCTAGTCTGCCTTATGACGGTTTTAGTCAACGGTAAGCCTTCCGCATATTTACTTCCCTTCATTTGCAATTTGTCTTCCTTTTCTCCAAATGACTGAGGAAACCACCCACGCTAATCCGTTAAACAAGTAAAGTTTACTCTGTCTCTCTCTCTCTGGACTTCGTGCCATTTTGGTATCACTTGGCACTTTCGAAAATTTGCTTGTTTCGGGCCGATAAATAAAAAAATTGATGGCAGTTGTAAAACATGGTAAACTTAGGCAGTAGTCTAGGTAAAAACTTTGCGGTAACCGGCCGCTGGGACACGCTGGCAGCTGTTTGCGCAAACGCTTTTTATACTTGTGCAACCGCTAGTCCCCCGTAGCAAGGAGTTGTTCAGATTTTTTAATTGTTTGGTCTCCTCTCTATGTGTTGTCGCTTGCACGTTTTTGGCCGCACGCCGTACCTCTGTCTTTTTGCGCTACCAACGAGAAGAAAAATGGAGTGGGAGGTCTAAAGAGGAAATCTGCATCTTTCCTGCTTTCGGTTCCGGTTTATCTATTTTCAATCCTTTTGTTAGTGACAGAGCTCTCAATATTTATCGCACCTCTGTAGAGTGGGATTGTGCAGCGGGAACAGATTCAATTTCGTTATTGTCACAGCAAACTCAGTTCGACTGCACTTGGAAAAATATGGAGCAGACAGCTTTATTTAGATTTTCACCAGCACGTCTATTTCTGTGATAGTATGCGGATCCCAGGACATACGTGCGTTTTGTAATGTAAGCCTGATAAAGCTTTCATATCCTACAGTTTACCCTGTACTGGTGTATATTTTAGTTTATGATTACAGCTTACATGTTTTCGTAAGGTAGCGTAAGAAGTGTTATAAATTCCCGGATTTCGACTTAAGTGGCTTGTTCTCAGGTACAAAGATATATCCGATTACTGCACTAATTTCTTTTGCATAAATAAAAAAGTATTTAAATGAATTAGGTTAGCTGGTAATGTGAATTAATGCCTTGTCCGTGTACGTTTCATCCCTCACATGTTAGTGTAAGTAAGAACGCCGTTAAAGGCCGTGTTAGTACAGGATGATCACCGGCTGACCGGAACTCATCGAAAAAAAGATAGATTTAAGCGTAAATTAGTGTCTATATATGTTCGCGACTCATATTTACAGTGCGAGTCGAATATATAAGAAATATCAGCGGGAGAACTACACAGCACACAAGGACGCAAGATATACCGGGTAGAGGAAAATATTCTTTTATATTCAATACAACTTGCTGCTTAAGCTGGTTAAGATCATCTGGTACGCAAGCAACTTGAAAAGCAGGAAGGCATATCATCTAAAGTATCTCAAATGGTTCTTATTGGTCACAAAGACACATTTGTTTCTTTTTTTCGGATTTCAAGCACAAACTTATTCAACTAAAACAAACACGACAACTTTGATACAATAATTCCTAGCATCTGGTTCTAGTCAGTGCTTCTATGGATTCTTGATATCCCCACTCATATGTTCAAGAACATGGCAAACCGCGTAGGCAATCTTGAGACACTCTAATGGGCACCGCAACAAGCAGAAAACGGCAGTCACTCTTGAAAGAACTAGAATGCGAACTTGCCAATGCAATGTAAAGCAAGGGATTGATTACAGAGAAGCTTTGGTTGGCCCACTAAAGGTGGAAAAATGAAGACACAGGAAGAGGGTGTTTAGTTACATCATGAATATAATGGGAGAAGTTGCGCGTATCATCGTATAAGTTGGCATGATAAAACAAAAACATTGTTGGGTATTACCTGACCGTGTTAACTTTAGATTCCATGGATGGTACATGAAAGGCAGGGTGCTGAAGCGAACACGCTGGGTCAAGAACATAGGAGCATGTAGACGTTCCAGTCCAGCATTGAAGAAATGCTGCATTATGTAGAGCTTTATTAGAGTCATGCCTTGTTCAGGCCTATCGTGTCCAAGCAAGTCAATTCTACCTTTCAGTTTGTAGAAGGTATTTATCGAATCCACCGCGGGATTTCATTTGCAGGGCGGGAACGCCCCGGACACTGTTTCTTGGAGTCAGAGGAAGGAGATTGTGGGACTGCTCGGCCTACATACCCGCGCTGGTATTATGATTATAGTCAGTCCGCCTGTGGACCGTTCTTGTGGTGTGGAGTAGGCGGAAATGCGAACAACTACGGTAACTGCACATCCTGCATGGAGGAATGCTCATGTGAGTTCTCCCTGATCCAATGTTTCCAACGGCGGATTAGAAAAAGCCAACGAGTCTAACCTCAGCAAGACCAATAAAGCTTGTGTAGCAGGGTACTTATCAGCTCGTCAATGAGATTCCTACAGTCACATTCAAGTATGACTCGCCTCATGGGATTGGTTAGTTTTAAAATGCGTTAGGAATTCAGCGAAATGCATAATATAAATTTTTTTTGTGAAGATCTAGATTTTAGCTCTAACTGCACCAGAAAAAAAAAAGTAAACACTCATCATTTGGAGGCAGAATAAAGGGAATTGGTTCATATGCTTTACATTAACAGTCCAGGCTTCAATGAATCCGCATCTAGTGGAGGATGATTAGGATAAAAGGTATATAAATTGATGCTCAGGGAACTCATAACATTTCTGCCATTATTTGACTAAGCTTCGACATAGTACATATAAATGTTGCCTCCCAAACATTCATATGCAGTGTGACTTGTCGTTCACGCAACTGCTGCAAAATATTGTTCTCTGCTTTGCTATTGACAGTAAGCAAAGGCAGCGCTTACTTCGGAGCCTGCGAGAAGGTTACATATTAATTGCTTTCCAAATGTGAATGCTAAATGGTTATTGAAATGCACTGTCTCTGCCACAAAGCCTCTAGGAACAGGAAAGTTGCTTAAGTGGTTGTTTTGGGTTTCACTTTATTACCGAATCCAAATCTTGATTACAGTGCACCCTGAGCCAGAAAGAGCGTGTAAAGAGATTATTGGAGCACCGTGAGCGGAGAAAGAGCAAACAAGAGGAATGAATACACTGAGAGGAAGGCTATCAAGGGAATCAGAAGTTCAAAATATGAAGAAGAACCAGCAACGTTTAAACTGAAATAAAGAAACTCCAACCATGTTCTGGTGCTTTCATTTTCTATAAGATAAAATTAGTTAGCACAAGGAAAGTTCGGTTTTTATGAGGGCTGGGTCCCGTATTTCACTTCCACTCCTCCTTCCTAATTCACTCCCACCTTTCACTCACTAGTAGTTTTCAGTTCTCTCCCGCGCAGCGCTGACAAGGTTGCTTCCAAGTTTGTAACAGTAAAATATTTTGCTTTAGCGGATCATTTAATTATTGCTTCCTGGGTAGAAAATTCGTTACAGTCGTTTGAGACAGAGGATAATAATACACTTTGGGGGCAGTTTACGTCTCTATGTCACTAATTCCCGCAAATCATCGCATAAGACAAGAAAAAGAGGGTGACAGTATGAAGCCGGGGATACCTAGAGAAATCATATCCACATAAAAGGTAAACTTAAACATTAGAAAAAATCGCCTCCCCGCTTTCTACATTGCCAGCCTAAAAACTACCCTTTCCACAAAGTGATGTGAATCAAGAAGCGCTACTTTAACCACACACTTACCCGTTTTGTTACCGACAATCCTACTTAATTTTGGCAGTTTCTCTCGAACAAAACCGATCGAAAATTTCACAATATAGTAGCAAATGACTCCCCCGTTACAGGCAAAGAGCAGATCGCAAATGCTTTTAAGATCTGTTCCTGAAGTGTATTTACTAATCCTAATGAGGCATTCGGCAACTGATGCCCCGCATACTTTTACGGCAGTATAACTATTAGCAGACAAGGAATCCTCGAACTGCTATTGCGCATCGACCCGAAGAACTTAGCCGGTCCCGATAACATCCCGACTGCTTTTCTCAAAACGTACGCCCAAATACCTGCACAGTTATTGATAATAATACTTAACAAGTCTATTAAATCAGGTATTGTGCAAGAAGAACGAAATATATCTAGTATGGTTGCGGCTTTTAAATGTGGCAGCCGAATGGAAGTTAGTAATTACGGCCAATTTCATTAAATTCCTTTTCCTGCAAACTCTGCGATACCGTGCTTACAACAGACCTGAACAACTTCTTAGAGCAGTCAGGGATTTTAACTAATGCTTAGCATGGCTACCGACGAGGATTTTCAACTACAACACAACTGGTTTTCACTGCAGATGAGCTTGCCAAAGCACTTGATGTTGGTGATCAGGTGGATATAATTTTTCAGTCCACTATGAAGCCTTCGATAAAATTCCCCGTAATAATCTAATAACGACTAATAAAATTAAAGGCTTGCCGCAAAAATCATTAACTGGATTACATCATATTTATCGAACCGGAAACAATTTGTCGACAGGTGTGCCTGAAGGATTAATTTTGGGTCTAGCACTATCCAAATTCAATGTTTGCATAAATGACCTCGCTAAGGCTCCTGAACAATTTCTGAGCGTTACGTTGTTTGTTGATGACAGCATTCCTCTTAAATAAATCAAACCATATAGTGATAAGTTGGCTTTCAATGCTGCTAGCAAATTGGTGCCACAAATGATAAATTATTATTAACTGCGATAAAACTGTTGCTCTTTATGTAAGTAAAAATTAGTCAAATAATATTTATGTACCACATAAGTACCAATGTAATTAAAGAGGTGAATGAGTATAAAAGCCTAGGTGTAACAATATCCTACTGCATGAAATGAATAAATCACAGACAATATGTATGATCCTCCGCCCGAAGGAAGCTTTGTCATCTCAAGTCTCGTATGAACAGCTGTACAAGTACGTTAAGGCGGAAAGCATATAAATACATAGTAATACCAAGCCTCAAATATGCCTGCGTCTCATGGGACCCCTGCACAAAAGGTGACATATATATATACTCGAAAAAAGTCAACGCTTTGCGTGTAGCTTTATTTTAAATCGGTATAGGCGCCTAGACACTACTTCCACTATGTTGCATCTTGCAGAAATAGAGCCACGGTTAGCAATAAGAAAGAAAGCACGTCTAAGATTGTTGCAGTCACTATATTTCTCCCGAACAGGTGTCGAAGCTGAAAAATATATCGCCAAAGGTTCCACGTGAACCTCACGCCATAAGCAAAGCTTCGGTCTGCAACAATGTTTGCGCGCAGCGACAGATGTATGGATGGATGGACTAAACTTTAATGTCCAACAGATAAGGTGATCTACCCACCCCCCGACACGCAGGTCAAGGGGCGGGTGCCGCCGCCTCAGAGGCAGGCCGGGGGGTCTTGGGTCCCAGCAGGTGGACGAGTAGGAGCTGGAGCTCAGGGTCCGAGCTGCGCAGCAGGGTCTCCCAGGTGTCCCTACAGCCTATATTGTTCGTCCTTCTGGGAGAATACGGGCATTCCCATATTATGTGGTCGAGGGTCCCTCTCGCCCCACAAAGATTGCACTTGTCACTCCTAGCCTCAGGGAACATGTGGTTCGCCATAACCGGGTGCGGATATGTATAAGTTTGCAGTCGTCTCCACGCCACTGCTTGTCTGCTGTTTAGTTTCGGGTCTGGTGGGGGTACCAGTCTACGATCCAATCTGTAGTGCTGCGTGATCTTCCCATATTTTAGCAAGCGCTGTCCGCTTCCTCGGTCATCAAGTGGCCCTGTAGCGGCTCGGCGGTAGAGATCTCGAGCCAGCTTGTGGGCCGCCTCGTTGCCGAAGGCGGCTTCGTGCGCTGGAGTCCAAATTATTTGAATTTTCCTATCCAACTTTTTCTGGCCTAGGATTCTGGCTGCTAAGGGCGAGATCCTGCCCTTGCTAAAATTTTGTATGGCAGTTTTGCTGTCACTGATGACAAACTTCGTTTCCGTTCCGACGCAAGCTAACGCGATCACAGTTTCCTCGGCTATTTCTATGCTCCGCCCGCGCAAAGTGGCAGCTGTCACGGGATTGCCCCGGCCGCTGACGACCGTTGCTACCGTGAAACTGCCACCACCTCCCGCCGCGTCTACATAGGCCACTTCATGTTCCGAAATTTCGCCGAATCTAATTTCTAATGCTTCGGCTCGTTTTGTCCTCCTGTTTTTGTTATATTCCGGGTGCATGTTTTTTGGCAGTGGGGGAATCACCAAATTTTGTCTGACTTCTCTAGCTACCTCCACCTTGACCGTGGGACCCCTATCCGGATTTATTCCAACCTTAGTCAAAATGACTCTTCCTGTCTTCGTGGTGCTAAGTCTCTCAATTTGAGAGGTTCGCACCGCTTCCGCCAGTTCTGCCCATGCGTTGTGTACCCCTAGAGCCTTCACTCTCTCTGTGGATGTGCATATGGGCAGTCCCAGCGCTCTTTTTACGCATTTTCTCATTAGAGACTCAGTTTTTTTTTTTCCACCGCTTTCAAATCTAGATACGGCGTTACGTAGCTAACTCGGCTGAAAATGTAGGCCTGTATCAGTTTCATCAAATGTTTTTCCTTTAACCCTCGGCCTCTGTTGGCCACCCGCCTAATTAGGCTCAGGGTCTGCGTCGCGTGATTCTCCAGCTTCTTGACGGTCTCGCCATTATGTCCGTGTGACTGGAGAATCAAGCCCAAGATTCTGATTTACTCGACTATTGGTACCTCATTAACCGCCACTTAAATTTTGATCTCCGACTGTGCCTTGCACCTTAAGTGCTTCCGATTGTATATAAACAATTCTGATTTCTGTGGCGAGCACGCTAGGCCTCTCTCTGCCGCGTAATCGACTATAATGTCGGTGGCGGCTTGGAGCAGGTTTTCGACGCACCAATCACTTCCCCGGTTGACCCAAAGGGTGATATCCCCCGCATATATACTAAATTTTAATCCTTCGAGCTTTGCCAATTGCTCGGGGAGTTCCCTTTTTTTTCCATGAGCAGTTACTGAACGAAATGCTGTACCGCCCAGTTCCCGATTATTTCTTCCGCCTTGATTGATTTGCTGTAGCTGTTTATGCCATGCATTTTGTTATATAGCCTCATTGTATCTTGTGTTTGCTGTATTATTCGGCATTGCTGCATACATTGTATAACTGGTTGCTCTTGCTGGCGTTTTCGAGCTTGCTAATGACGGGAACACTGTCACTTACATTCACTGCCTCCTCTGATTGAAAATGCGGCATCTCCGCAGTCTTTCATATTTAAATAAACCAAAAATCCAGCGATTGATTAGTAATATTTGAAAACGATCTTTCTTAAAATATGAGGGCAAAAAGGTTGGCGTGTAATGGCGAGTTTTAGAAGTATTCCTAAAACCGCGCATGTCACTGGTATGAGGTGGCTATTCGCTGCTGCCACGACAACCGGGATTGGATGGTTACACTTCCGGTAGCTAGCAAAATCTGCGTGAAACTCAGAGGCGTGTGCGAGTGAAATCAACGTCTTCGCCCACATGCTTTATTTAGGATCACTTTGGGGAAATATGAACTATTCGGAAACATGCCATTGTCTCCCGCCAATAGCTATCGCCAATTTACTCTCCAACAGGTAGCGAATAACGTGTCGCACAGCAGAATCTCGTTGCTCATTGCCACGCTGTTATCAGAAATTGCTCGTCGCTTCGACACATTTAACCCAATTCCTGCGCTATACGTGAGTTTGGAAATTAAAAAGAGCAAAAAGCTTTGCTTCAGTCTGAGCTTGCTTTGACTATAAAGGAGGTCAGGTAAATTTTTGCGGATATCGTACTGATATCGCACCGATTTTCTTCACCATTTAGTGCGTCGCTTTTGTCTATGCGGATGGGGTGATTACGTCGAGAAAATTAAAAATTCGCTTTTTTCAGAAAATTCAACCAAGTCGACGATCGGTTACATCGCAAGAGGCACGTATAATGACCACAAACGTTGGTGTGGCCAAATCCAGCGAGCGATACTTCAAGCGGCCAGCACGATAGTGGTGTGCGATACTTGTGAAGAAGATACCCAGGTAGCACAGAATGTGGGGCCCCAGTAGGTCCGATGTAGGCAAGTGGGGCTGGGGCAACCATCATAAAACCTGCATCGGTCCCCGATGGGGCAAAATTGGGCAAGCCCCATTTGGGCTTGCCCCTGCTCCTCCTGCATGGATCCCATAGCGGCGTTTCTTGGGCTAATGCTGAGCACATTCTTGCATCCAGACCCCAAGGGTCCCTTGCCGGATATTTGAGGGCAATCCAACCTAAATGTGGGCTTTTTATGCGAAAGCCCTCATAGATCCGAAGTGAGGCTGCCCCCATTAAATCTTTGTGGACCAACATCGGCCGTAGTGGGGCAAGAAAACGGACATACCCGCATGCTGCCCAAATCGACCCCTTGTAAGTTACTTGAGGGCAGGTGAAATATGAATAAGGGCTCAATTTGGGCAAGCCCTCGTGAAGCCCAAATGAGGCAGCCTTAGCTAAACCGCTTTAGGTCCACATAGGCTGTAATGGGGCTGGAAGGCGGGCGTGCCCGCATGGTACCAAAATCGGCCCTTTGTGGACTTTGAAGGCCCGTGCAACAGCAGGTGGGCTCTAGGTTCAAAAACAAGGTCCAGCCCAATTGGGGCTGCCCACATAAAACTGCTTTATATCCCACATGGGCCGTAATGGGGCTGGAATGCGGGAGGGCCCGCATGATACCAAAATTGGTCCCTTGTGGGGAATTTGAAGGCACGTGCAACAGCAAGTGGGCTTTAGGTTCAAAACCAATACCCAGCCCAATTGGGGCTGCCCACACAAAACCGCTGTAGGTCCCACATCGGCCGTAATGGGGCTAGAAGGCGTGCGTGCAATTGCGTAATAATTGTTTCCAACGTTTATTTGCATTAGATGTTGCCTTAAATTACTATTACAGATAATTTGTATAACGGTTGTGACCATGTTTAGTCGATTAGAAATTTACATGGCTTTAGTAATCGCGCTCATGCAAATTGCGCTACAAATACTAAAACAAACTGATTGCTAACTGTTGCCTCTTATGTGGTTGCTTTGGACAGCCTGCAACTCGCAGCACAATATTGCTGTTCAGAACACACATCTCCGCAGCCTGAACAAGATGTACATGAAGTCATTTCGGCTAGATGAATGTTATGAATTATTGTAAAATTTAATATTGTGGCTGTTTATAAAGTGCGGACATGTATAAATCAATTACTTATGTGCATAAATTTTGATTGGGAAAACTTTTACTAGTGCTTTCCATCAATTTCCTACGTCGGACCCCTATGAGAATAATGTGGGCAAGCCCAAGTGCGGCTAGCGCTATAGAACCCGCATTGGTCCTATGTCATTATCTGAGGGGCTAACTGAAATAAAAAAAATGTTCCTCCAAAGCGGCTGCCCAAATCGGTCCAAAGTAGGACCATCGCGGGGAGTTGGCGGGATGTGCCCTTTTAACAATGGGGAAAAATTGTGGGCAGCCCCGCAAGGGCTGCCTGCATCGGTCCCTAGTGGGGCCGAATGGGGCTTTGTCGACAGCCCCCTTCATGCCTACGTCGGCCCTTCTTGCAGCATCCACACTGAGCCCACCAGGGCTGTCCTGCATTGCCTACATCGGGCCCACCGGGGCCCACCCTTCAGAGCCCACTTTGTGCTGCGTGGGTATATATATAGGCCGATTAAGAACTGTCGCCAAACGCGTCTTGTGGAGCTTACAATCTGTGAGATGGACTTCCCTGCAATGCGACGACTAAACATGATTCTTTATTACAACGGTGAGGCTGTTGACCCGCTCTGAAAATGTGTCTGCTGAATACAACAATGCATAGCAATGAGTATGCAGGCAAAGAGCACCCGCAGTGCCCTGTGGAAGGCGCCGTTGCCGAAAGTTTCACACATAGCCAGGCATACGCTGCGCTTGCACGAGTATAGCATGCAGTGATTATGAGAATATTTGTTTTCACTCGTACGAACTGCGTATGAAACCACACAGCGCTACACTCCTGCTCCGTTCCGTGATCTCGGCTACGGTGACCGAAATTAACGACGTCAGCCGACAATCGGCGCGCAATCTGCGGCAGTCTTCAGAAGAGTTATGAAAAATGGCGTTCGTTGGCTACAGGAGCTTAAATCTAGAATTACTTCCATCACAGGATGGGCGTGCAATCCCAACGGCTTGAACCTGTCTGCCGGGTATAAAGGCGGCCCCAGGTCATTGTCATTGGGCGGTTTAGAAAACGTAAGCGGCCATCGGGTGAACGTCTGGGAAAATCAGCTGATAGTGAATTATCTGATTACTTCCGCCGCATCTCTCTATTGGTGGCTCCAGAGCCATTCATCATATTTTTCGCATCCGCTTCTTCATGTCAGGTCAATCTCGATAGATAGACTAAACTTTAATATCCAATGAATAAGGTGATTTACCCACAGCTCGACACGCAGGTCAGGGGGGGGGGGAGGGGGTGCCACCGCCTCATATGCAAACTGGGAAATCTTGGGTTCCAGCAGCCTCTTCAGCCCGTTGTACGAGCAGGAGCTGGAGCCCAGGGTCCAAGCTGCGCAGCAGGGTCTCCCAGGTGTCTCTAGTGCCTATATTGTGCGTCCCCCTGAGAGAATACGGCATTCCCATTTTATGTGGTCGAGGGTCCCTTTCGCCCCACAAAGATTACACTTATCACTGCTGGCCTCAGGGAACATGTGATTCGCCATAACTGGGTGCGGATATGTATGTTTGCAGTCGCCGCCTCCACGCGACGGCATGTCTGCTGTTTAATTTCGGGTCTGGCGGGGTACCAGGCTATGATCTAATCTATGGTGCTGCGTGACCTCCACATACAAATCTTGCCCTTCGCAGCCAGAGTCCTAGGTCAGAAAAAGATGCATAAGAAAATTCAAATAATTTGCACTCCTGCGCAAGAAGCCGTCCCCGGCAACGAGGCGGCCCAAAAAACTCGCTCGAGATCTCTACAACCGAGACGCTGCAGGCTTCCTTGATGACCGAAGGAGCGGAGAGCACTTGCAAAAATATAGGTCAATCGCAAAAATAAGCCGCAATTGGCGAACAGATGAAGAACTCAGAGTCGCCAGAGCGAGCGTTCGTACAGAAGTAAAAAATCAACTGCTCGGTGACGTGGTTGGCGAAGCATGGTCCTGGTACGCAATCTTTTTTTTTTCTTTTCTGCGGTCGGGGCGGCTCGCTCTGTCGTATGAGTTGGGAGGATAAATTCAGGAGTCATTTTCAATCGCTTCTTGTGCTAGTTCAGTTCAATATAGATAAAAAATTCCTGCGCAAGGGGGATGGATCTTATTCTGTCTTTTTCATTTTGACGTTTCTTAGCCTCTGTGACCTCCATATCAGTGGGCCTTTAAAAATCTAGCTTCTGTTTCCTCATGTTATTTTCAACTAATATCTCAAGGATGTGAAAACACTGTAATAATTTTGAATTAACGTCAGGCAGCTCAGGCCACTGACAGTGACAGGCTCGAAGCAGTCTAGCCTTTCATGAGGCCCTGCATGCTTGTCACAGCTCGCTGAATGAATGCATACTCTCCTTAGTATAACACAGATTCGAGGCTACCTGAGCTCGTTTTCAAGAATTTCTGCCTAATAGAGTAATGGCACCACTTACAGGACTTCCAGAGTGCGCAAGCTTCCATGTGAGCCACACACCGCGTTTAGTTGTTTAGATTGAGGAGCACATTATGCAGAATTCAAGCCTCATGCAAAATTTATAATCTCAATTTTAGGGGTAATAAGGTGAAATCCTTGCTAGGCTCATGGACAGAATTCCCGTGCGAGAGAGTTGTGCGCCGTATCTGTGCGTCAGATCTCTGCGCTGATGTGTCATTTGTCAATATTTTCGATGATGTCAATAAAAAAATAAATCTCTAGTCTCCACTGGGAATCAAACTCCCATCCCCAGCTGAGCGCTTTAACCAACTGCGCCACACTCGTTTTTTTCTTTATTGCCTGACTTTTGCAAGACAGCACAAACACACACAAGACATTGATATAATAAGCCTGCCCCGGGCTGGCTTTGTCGTTCTAAAATTCCTTTAGATCCACCAAAAGTTCTACATTTGGCAACGACTCAGGATTATCATTGACAAACTTCGCAATCTCGATGAACCAATGGAGCGCCTCGCGGAAAACATTCGTGCAGGACACGCATGAGGAGGACAGTGATATCCTGCCATGCGTGAATGCCATATACTGTGCAGGCCCATTAGCATGGTTGAATCATATGGAACCCCCTCCTCATTTTGCGTGGGTAAGTACAGTATTCCGTAAGAATTAATAGGTAAATCTTTCTTTATGGTTCTTGGAAGTACGTCCCAAACCTAAACCCCTACCCAATAGTGAAGAAATGTATGATCTATCGTTTCTGGCTATTTACAAATGAGGCAATGTGCACCCCACGGAAGTAGTAAGTGGTTCTTTATTATAATAGAATAAAATAAAAATAATAAAGAAAGAAAAATATTTTTTGCTGCCCCGGTATCTGCTATCGAAATGAACTGAAGTACCTGAACTGGGGCGGCGGAAATAAAGGGAAAGTAAGGAGACAGGTAGGAGAAATCAAAGAGGTGAGCCACAGGGAGAAAGGACAGTTTAGAATAAGAAGTAAATGACTATAATACAATATTGTACATTCCACGCAGTATGAGTTTGTTTGTGGCCCGCCCGCGATTGAGTTAGCATGCTGCGGCACTCGGCACTGCGGCACCTTTTTCTTGCAAAAATACTTTGACTGGCAAAGTTCCAGTGTTCAATTTAAGAGAAATTCTTAGCCGCTGCCGGCCCCTTCCTTCTCTTTACTCTCTTCAGTACATTCCTGCCAGGGCCTCCCCTGTATATGGTCCTATAGATGGGCTCCGGAAAAAGAACGTTGTACAAATCTTTGTACATCTTTTTCGTTTTCACAGTTGATAAATATTCTTTTGAAAATCTTGCAGTGTGCAATTTCACCAACTGCGCCACAACCGGGATCGTCATAGTTCTTGTCGACCATGAGGATGACAATAGCGATCACAATGACGCTGTCATCAGTGATAATGACAATGATGACCACAACTATGCAGCATTTTACGAGCTTAAGTGCATATGTGTTTAGTTTTGTGCTATATAACACCTCGAAAAGAATGAGCATCTCAAAGCCAATCGCCTTCCTCCTAGATAATAGGAAGGGCGAGCGCTGCAAGCACGTTAACCAGAAAGGTTTCCGGTTGCTCACCCAATACTGGGCAAAAAGGGGGAAGGAATTAAAAGGTGGAAGATAAAGAGGACATGGTGCACCGTCAGAATTTGTCACTTAGGCCGGTGGCCGTTAATCACAAACAAACAATTTCTTATATGCCTTGAAGGTAGTCGATTGTGAGGGCAGCGGACCAAGGATGTCATCTGCTATTAAAGGGCGATGATTGAGGCGTTCCAGCCCACAACGCCACTTATACATTTTACTTAGATGTGCAGGGCATTCAAAAGTAGAGGTTCAACTTTGCAGCGGCAACTTTCACAGGCTAGGCTGTCGGTCGTCCCAATCCGGAACGCACATTTCTCTGAAAGCAACATATAGCCATAAATGCCACACCAACGTTGCTGGTCGACATGCTTTTGTATGGGGGAGGCAAGGTGCAGTCCAGGGTCCAATGTTCTGAGGAAGCGGTCGTAAATCTCCTCCGTGTTAAACACTGAATGTGTGATATCCCTAACAAAAGCTGATCAAATTATAGAAAACTCATCTGGCTTAGCCGACTCTGATGTAATGAATATGAATTTTATTTTACCCTTCAACAATATTAACGTGGAACCTTGCGCGAACATCATCAATGGAGATTGCTTTTCATATCTTCAATAAACACGCAGTAACATTTTGAAAACAATTTCCATAAAAAAACGTAGCTTCGAAACGTATTTTGTCAGGTCAATTTTAGTGCGTTAGTTTGCTTTGGTTCGTGTTAATTCTGGACATAGTAAATCATGCGTTCTACAGATACCACCACGTTCTCGTGCGCCGCATGCCGTTTCTCATCACGCTGGGCAGGAAACATCGGCACCTTCTTCATGCGCTGTGCAGCTAACACGTCGTCTTCCCAGGCACAAGAGCCCTGTATTATCGCCTCTGCCAATGACGCCTGTTGTAAAACTGCACAGCACACACTACAGCTCTGCAGAATGCATTGTCCAATTGTCAACTCCTACAACAAAACACTTTCTCGTTGTGCACTTAACATCATCGTGTTGCCGCCCCGTCAAGCTGCTCTTCGAAGCAGCTTTTTAGCGGCTGCTCCTTTCCTTTCCTTGTAGTAAAGGAAAAAAAATAAAGTATTATTATTATTATTATAGTTGCCGTTCCTTCATTTAACCTACGAAAATGAGCCGTACACGCACAAGTGCGGACCGAAGAGAACATAACGCCGAGACAAAAACAATAGCTGCGCTTTAGTGCCACATAGCCTAGCTGGACAAAAGCAGATACTCGGCACAGACATCTCGCCAGAAACATAGCAGGGGAGAGATATGCAGCTTGGAGAACGAACTGTGCGCAATGATTTGAAAACAAGTACAGTAGAAACAGAGTTGCAGTCTATGTAGACGGGGCCGAAGCATAGGTATGCAACTACTTCACCTCTATGGTGTCAGGGACAGACAACAAGGCCGGGGTCTTTGCCGTAACTACAGATGAACTTAGAACAAAAAAAAAGTATTAACTGCATTTTCTCTCAGAGATGGTAGCGCAGCATGATAATTAGCGACTCCAAGATTGCAATCCAGATTTACCACAAAGGTCGTATTTGCTTTGCAAAAACAGGACTAATCAAACCCTGCCAGAAGATAAGCTGAGTGGAATTAATTTCGGCCTCTGCACAAGAGGGAAATAGCGGAAACACCGATATGCTCAAGCTTAGGTAACCAGGACGGATAGGGCGTCTCATAGACTGCAGCTGAGTCACTGGTGTACGTGTCTTCGATTCCCCGAGAATGGTGCACTATCCCAAATGCATGTCTCTAAACTGTCATGTTTTAATGGAGATGCCTGGGAAGATTTCTTGCTATCGGGCGGGTAGGGTACGCTAATTCTCAGTTTTTATTCAGCAGGACGCAATTTCCTCCTGCACTTGAATATGTACGGTGTGCTTTCCTATGTTAAATCACGGAGCGGCATAGACGAAACACGATGATGTTCTTTGCACAGCGCTAGAGTGTTTCGTGGTTGGAATTGATAGCAGGAGAGGTTGCTGCAGTTTTACAGGAGGCGAGATTGGCTGCGGCAATGATATAGTGCACTCGTGCCGGGGAACGCGGAAGTATACGACGATATTAGCTGCACAACGCGAGATGAAGACGACGACGTTTAATAGGACCAGGATTAACGCGAAGCGAGCAAATTCACGCACTAGATCCACCTGAATAATGACGCTCACTATCTCGAAGCTATATAGCAAGTTTTCTTTGGGAATTGTTTTCAAAACAGTTCAGTTCAGTTCAGTCGTTCAGTCGTGTCCGACTCTTCGTGACCCTATGGACCATGTCACGCCACGCTTTCCGGTCTCTCACTATCTTCCTAACATCACATCACTTCATTTGCAGTACATCGAGGACGCCATCTAACCACCGCGTTCGCTGCCTACCCCTTCTCCGGCGACCCTCAACCTTTCCCAACATCAAATCTTTCTCCAGCGACTCCTCTCTTCTCATCAGATGACCAAAGTAGCTGAGCTTTAACTTTACAATTTGACTCTCCAATGAGCAGTCAGGGTTTTGTGGTCGACAATATCGACTGATTTGACTTGTCAGTCCAAGGAACTCTCAAGAGTCTTCGCCAGCACCATAATTCAAACGCGTCAATTCTTCGGCGGTCAGCCTTTTTCACAGTCCAACTCTCGCATCCATACATCACAACTGGAAAGACCATAGCACGAGTTATACGGATCTTGGTTGGCAGACTAATGTCTCTGCTCTTTACTAGGCGGTCAAGGCTAACCATTGCTCTCTTTCCCAGAAGCAAGCGTCTCCTAATTTCATGGCTGCAGTCTCCTTCTGAGGTAATCTTGGAGCCCAAGAACAGAAAATCTGTCACAGCTTCCACTTCTTGTCCATTGATGCTCCAGGACTTGATAGGGCAAGACGCCATGATCTTTGTCTTTTTATTGTTCAGTTTAAGCCCAAACTTCTCACTCTCTTCTTGTACGCGCATCAGAAGTCTCTTGAGTTCCACTTCACTTTCTGCCATTAAAATGGTATCATCCGCATATCTAAGGTTGTTGATACGTTTTCCAGCAATGTTCACTCCAGCTGAAGACTCGTCCAGACCGGCCTTCCTCAAGATGCCCTCTGCATATAGGTTAAACAGGCAGGGCGACAGTATGTAGCCTTGGCTCACTCCTTTCTCGATCGGAAACCAATCAGTAAGACCATGACCAGTTCTGACTGTGGCCTCTTGCCCTTCATACAGGTTCCTGAGGAGACGGATGAGGTGAATTGGAACTGCCATCTCTTGGCGAGCTTGCCACCATCTGCTGTGATCTACGCAGTCAAACGCTTTCGCATAATCAATAAAGCAGAAGTAGAAGGGTTTATGGAACTCTCTTGCTTTTTCCATGATCCAGCGAAGGTCGGCAATTTGGTCTCTAGTTCCTCCCCAAAATAGTACTACGTCTTTAATAAAGAGATAAAATGGCAAACACCATGACCCTTGTTCGCGCACGCTTCCACATTTATATTGATGAAGAGTAAAAGTAAGTTTCGTATTCATCACATCAAGGTCAGCTAGGCATGATGCGCTTTCTATAATTTGATCCTCTTTTGTCCTGGAGATCACATAACGGACCCGGTAACACGCGGGAGGTTTGCAACCGCCGCCGCAGAACATTAAGCCCTGGACTATGCCCATGCCTTCCCCATGCGATAGCAGATCAAGGAGCAACGTTGCTCTGCCGTTTGTAACTCGATGTTGCTTTATGACAAATGTGCTTTCCGGGTTGGAACGGCCGACTGCCCAGCCTGGGAAGGTTGCGCTGTGAAGATAAAACTGATCATGTTCTGTGCAAATGCTCTGCATTTGTAAGTGAAATACGTAGGTTCTCTTGTACGCTGAACTGCCTCAATTCTCGCCATTTACCTCCAGAGAAGATCCTTGGTCCGTGGCCACAAAAGTTGAATGCGTTCAATTCATATTGTAACAGGGCGCCTTGATATGGCCATTGAATACAGCATATCACAGTTAGGACAATATCGCCTAGTTAGCCTCACAAACATTTATAAGTCGTCTCTCAGCACAGTTGCTCAATTATTCGTCACATGAAACACCTCGTTGGAAGCCCTGCCCCAGTGCTTGCTAAGGTGGGATCGAAGAAGGCGACTGGTAAGGCTTGAGACATGTCACATGGACGAACTCAGGCAGCGGTGAGGGTTAAAAAAATTTTGATACAATGGGATCGATCTCATAAGGTACAATGGGATCGATCTCATAAGGTACAATGGGATTGATCTCATGCGTGAAATTCAGAGGCGTGTGCAAGAGAAATCAACGTCTTCGACAACATGGTTTATTTAGGGTCACTTTCTGGAAATAACTATTCTGAAATATGTCATTTGCACCCGCCAATAGCTATCGCCAATTTCCTCTCCAACAGTTGGAAAATAACGTGCCACAGCGCGGAAACTGGTTGCGCATTGCCGTGCTGTTGTCAGAATGAGCTCCTCGCTTCGGCATAGTTCGCCCAAATTTCTGCGCAATTTGGGGGTCGGGCACTTAAAAAGCGCAAAAGGCTTTCATTTAGTCTGAGCTTGCTTTGACTATAAAGAAGGGCAGTAAATGATTAAGGATATCGTACTGATGGGGCACCGATTTTCTGCACCTTTTAGAGCGTTGCTTTCATGTATGCGGATCGGGGGATGGCGGAGAAAATTTTCATTTATTGCAACCAATAAATATTGCCACAGAGTTTGTTTTTGGCTGCAGTGAACCAAAATCGACGTTCGCTTATAATACAGTAGGCGCGTACTATCACTTCAAACGTCACTGTGACCAAATCCGGTGAGCGGTAACTGCAAACGACCGGCAATATAAGGGTCGGCGATACTTGTGAAGGGCATATTAGGCCGATTGATGGCTGTCGCCACCGAAATCTTAGGCAGTGGTCTGTGGCAGTAGCCAAATGATGCAGATACCCGATGTCAAGGGAAACAGGCTGATGATTGGTTTTGTTCAGCAGGTTATACATGATTTGCAGAGATTCTCTGGAATCCGTGAATGTAACCTATCGGCTGGGGGTCTGGCGCAGGATATAGGAAACAGCTTCTTTGATGCCATGGAGCTCAGCTGTTGTAGATGATGTCTCCAGCTGCAGCCGGTAAGACAGGACATGGTTTGTTGAGGGCATATAAAGACCACATGAAGAAGTGTCTTGAATAGTTGAACCGTCGGTGAATGTGTGGCGGTACAGTGTATATTCCTTGACTAGGTAGGCGAGAGCGGCTTGTAGGAGCGGCTCTTCGCATTCATGCCAGGAACATACATATCCACCATTAGAGACGATAATGGCCGTGGTTGAAAGATGAGTGGTAGTAGATTTCATGGCAGAATAATAGTAGAGAGGGGCAGACGCTGTACAGCTTGACCAAAGCCAGAGTTACATTGAGTTATGTGGACACGGTTTAAGAAGTACTTCTTCCCTTGAAATACATGTCGGAGACGGGTGCGCATAGTTTCTTGGCCGGCAATCACATCTAACGGGAGACATCCTGCTTCTGCAAGTGTTCCTAATGTAGAGAATCAATTTGGGAGGCAAAGGCATATTTGCAAGCTGTTGTTCCGCGCGGGCGTCAAGAATGTTTTGGCTTATTGGAAGTAATCTTTCAAACATCGGTAAATAATAGCACAACGCTCCTTCAACGTAGGCCTCTTCAAGCAGTACCATCGACCGACAGTTGCTGCCCCATCGTATTCCCGTCATGAATCTGATAACCTGTGTTGCTGCTGTAATTCTCTCGCGGAGTATTTTAATTTGAGGTGCCCAAGAGAGGTTACTGTCAAACTTGACACCTAGGAATCTGTGTGCTCGTACATACGATAGTGACTGTCCACCCAAAAGGAGCGGGTATCGAGTCAATCTTTTTCTTGTGAAAGCCATAGCCACACTGTTTTTTGATCAGAGACAAAGACCACGGGGGGCCAGGTACATTGAGATGAGCGGTAACGCTCTCTGAATTCGTTGCTGCGTAGTATAACGCAAACGTGACGCACTCCACATGCAAATATCATCTGCAAAAATGTTATGCGCACTCCTTTGGAAGGTTTGGACCATGGAAGAGTTGGACCATGTGGAGTGTTCATAAAAATTTGGCCTTTTTGTAAATAGTGACCAATCAAGTTGTAAAGCTTTCCATTGAGTCGAAGGCTGGCCGAGGCTGCGAGAATAGCATGATGAAACACAGAGTCAAAAGCCGCCTTGATGCAAGGAAAACGGATGTGGGCATGTACCCAGCGTGAAAGTATTTTTCAAGTGATGGGAGAAGTGCGATGACATTATCAGTCGCAGACCTATTTTGGCGAAATCCGCTCATTTATCGAGGATACTCTTTTCTGCTTTCGAGGAACTAAATGACGCGTTTGCAGATCATTCGAAACATAAGCTTATCTACGCTGCTTAGTAGGTTGATGGGCCGGTAGGATGCGTAACTTGTTGATTGTTTAGACGATTTTAAAACAGGCAGAATTTTCGCCAACTTCCCTTCCGTGCGAACCTGACCAAACATCCAGGAGGAATTGTAATATTCCAGAAGTCGAAGGCGGCAATTGCGAAATAGCTTTGCGATTGCGTCATACGTCACTTCATCATGACCCTAAGACGTCCATCTGTTTATTTCCGCGATAGCTGATGAAAGCTCTCCAAATGTGAAAGATAGGTGCATCGCTGGCGCTGCCGCCTGAGGGATGTCTGACAGAGCATCTGTGGAGTGTGCGGAAGGCCCTCACGCCGTTGATAGTATTCTGCAGTATTCTTCTTAGACATCTTTAGTGAATTTTTGTTCATGCAGAGATAATGCTGTGAAAGGATGAAGCTGTTGGAGCAGCGAGCGCATACCGCGAACTATCCGCTAAATTTTGGCTACTAGGTGGCGCACATCCAGCGTAGACCAAAAGCCACGCCATCTCTGCCGACTAAGCGTTTTCAGGCATCGTCGAATGTGAAGTTGTGGCCATCGGCAGGCGCGAAGATCTTCAAGGTTTTTTGTGCGCAAAGCTTTCCTTTCAGCTCGCTTGCGAATAGCACAGAGCCTTTGAAATGTCTCGTCATTTGAGGGTAAGCTATTTTTTTAGCTGTGATTCGTGGCTTTGTCTCAGGCAATAAGCCATTGTCAATATTAGTTCCCCATTTCGAGTTGCAGCAGTAATTCTTCTTCTAACAGCGTATCTGTATGCATCCCATGCTGTAGATTTTATGAGAAATTTCTTTGGTGCCCTCTGCACGCAGACATCTAATATAAGGACTGGGTAATGGTTTCTTCCACGTGTTTCCAGATCGGTGCACCAGCTAAAGTTTTGAACGGCTGAACTTGTTACAAAGGTCACGTCAATGCTGCTGGCAGTCGTCAGGCTTCGGAGATAGGTTATGCTGCCGTCATTTAGCGGTTAAATTGAATGTTTTGCAAGAAGTTCCGCAACATTGGCACCTCGGGCACATGTGTGTGAGCTTCCCCAAATTAGGTTGTGAGCATTGAAGTCTCCGCAAATAATATGTAGACCGGGCGTCCTTATGACATTTTCAAGCCTCGAAATATCAAATGGCCTGACTGGCTCAAGGTATGCTCAAATAAGAGTGTACTCCTGTCTCCCAATTAGTGTTACGGCGCACACATATTATCATTGTGAGGTGGGATTTTAACCAAGGAGGCCAGGATATCTTTGCGAAAGCCTATCAACAATCTGCTGACGTCACCTGGTCGTTGTGAATTATGAAAATAGTTTACGTTTAGTATGAAAGTTTCCCCCACCTGCGATTCAGAGATGACTGTGACGGGAAGTGGTACGCTCGCACAAGGTGCCGAAAATCAGAGTTTCGGGCGTAGACCACGAGCGTTACAGGGTAAAATGGTGTATGTCCGAAAGATGTGGATGGTGAACTGTGGTGAAGGTCTTCCTGTCGAGGCCATGATTACATGTTATGTTGCTGGGCGAGTTGGTTATTCATTGTCAGAGAAAGAATGCTACAGCAGACGACGGACCAGGAAGAGGAGCGCATGTGTGTGTGTCCTTCTCTTCCTGGTACTTAGTCTGCTATAGCGTTCTTTCTCTGACAATGATTACAGGTGTCTGATATTACGCCCCTGCAAAACGTTAGAGGCTGACAACGGTTCCATTGCTAGGACATCTACTTCTGGGAGTCGTCGAGACGAGGTGTTAGCGCGGACAAGAACCTCGATGGCGGCGAACAGAATAGGGATCAGTAGGCATGTGATTTCTTGTTCGGTGCTTCCGTTTTGCTGCATTTCACTGATCTTCTTGTTACGTTTTATTGCCTTAGGCTGAGAACTAGAGGGGTTGTTTGTTGTGTCTTGTGCGGAGTGCTGCTGCTGTTTTGATGAAGAACAGCCCACGGACTTCCCAAGCTTCTTTTTGGCTGCAGCCGCGTATGTTTCACCTGAAGTTCTTTCCCGTTGTCTGGGCCGTCCAGCAGGTCATCAAGGCGCTGGCCGGCAGGGAACCAGCGAGCCGGCCACGGCGAGCGGGGACCGAGGCCGCGCGGCCGGTGCCCAGAGGACGACGTAGGCCTCGTCCGGAGCGTGCGCGCGCGAACGCGCGTTTTACTACAGGCTACAAATAAACGTTTTACCAATCCAATCCAGTTGTGGTGGCTGATTTTGAGATAGATCTAGCGCATTTGTAAAACCCACGTCGAAGTTAAGTGGGGTATTATGACGTTTGGGTGGTTCCCGTTGTGCTTGCTCCACTGTTCGTGCAAGTGTAGCAGCTTTCTTCTTTGCATACCCTCCGTATGAAGCAGGGTGTGGCCAATCGCAATTTGCGCATTTATGTTGCGCTCTCGAGGCGCGCTCTTTGTGCAAATGGGGGCCAGCAGACACTTTGCTATGTGGCCGTGCCTTTTGCATTTGTAGCATTGTGTCGCTGGCCCGGCATACTCAGTTACAGGGTAACTGCAGAACCCAAGCGTGACTCTTTTAGGCACTGGTGCACCTTTTAAGAACTCTAAAATAACAGAGCTACGGGGAACCTCTTTGAACTTTTTTTTTCATTTTTTTTTAATTTATTTACCCTAAAGGCCCAAGTGGGCATTACATAGGGGGGGGGGGGTGGTAACGTCATGAAATAAACACAATGAACAAATCGGAACAGTAACGTGGCGGCATGTAAAAGTGCTAAATATACAAGAAGAAGCAATTAGGAAAAACATGATCACAATATGATGACACGGAAATATGCAAGAAAATACATGACACACAAAGGTTAAAGCAAAAGGAAAAATCGAAACAAAAGTAAACCACAAAAGGTGGAAATTTCCCACTACGCTGTTAGAAAATCGTTAAGTAATGAAGTAAACTGGTCATAATCGATAGTATTAACTACAGAAGAGGGGAGAGCATTCCATTCTCTTATCGCTAGGTGTAAAAACGAAAATTTAACTGCGTCTGTTCGTGCAAATGGGGGCTCGATTTTTTTATCGTGGTCAAAACGATGAAACGTGCGTGTGGCGGGCGTAATTATCGGTGCTGAGAAAGAGGTAGGGTTATGGTATAGTTTATGAAAAAACGCAAGGCGTGACTGCTTACGTCTTCTTTCTAATGTTGGAAGTTTAAGATTCTCTTTTATTGCTGTTATGCTTGAATAACGTGAATACTGACGTGAGATGAATCGACTCGCTCTGTTTTGAAGTGCCTCTAATTTGTTAATAAGATACAGTTGATGAGGACACCAAATGAATGACGCGTATTCGAGCTTCGGTCTAACCAGTGTGGTATAAGCGATTAGTCGGGTATCTGTATTAGCTCTGCAAAGTGACCGGCGGATAAAACCTAGAGTTTTATATGTGTTAGTCAGAAGATTATTTATATGCACAGTCCATGATAAATTAGGGGTTAAATAAACTCCTAAATATTTAAAGGATTCGACAGGCTCTATTTCCGCGTTGCTAATATAGTAGGTGTTCGACAAAATCAGGCTGCAGGTACTGAATCGCATTAATTTAGTCTTTTTAGTGTTTATAGTCATTTGCCATTCAGAGCACCACATGTCTAACCTAGATAAATCATCCTGCAACATAACACAGTCAGTAAGATTAAAAATTGGACGGTAGAGGACACAATCATCTGCGAATAGCCTGATTGATGATGTAATGCTGGATGCAATATCGTTTATATATATATTAGAAATAATGTGGGCCCAAGGACAGATCCTTGAGGGACTCCAGATTTCACGGGCTGAGGAGAAGATTTAAAGTCGTCAGTAATAACCGATTGAACTCTGTTGTTTAAATATTCTTCTACCCATCTGATAACTTTAATATTTATGTTAATGCTACTCATTTTATATATGAGGCGATTATGGGGCACACGATCAAAGACTTTTGCAAAATCAATGAAGATGGCGTCAGTTTGGATTAACTGTTCTAAGTTTCGGTGAAGGTCGGTAGTTAGTTCAAACAGCTGGGTTTCACAAGAACGACCGCGCTGAAATCCATGCTGGTTGGGAAGCAAGATATGATTCTGAGTGATATATTTCATTATATGAGATGATATGACATGTTCTAGTAATTTGCAAACAACTGATGTCAGTGATATGGGTCTGTAGTTTGTCATATTATCTCTATCCCCTCCTTTAAATATAGGTAAAACATGTGCAAGCTTCCAGTCATCAGGAATCTCAGCCGTATCAATTGATTGTTGAAAGATGAGTGCCAGGATGCGCGATGTATATTGTTTTGTTATTTTTAGTAGTTTTGTGCTAATTTCATCAGGGCCCGGGCTCGAAAATGCAGGCAGGCGTTCAATAGCCCTCTCTATACCCTCAGGATGTATTTCAATACTAGGCATTGTGAATTAAATGCTAAGTGCGGGTTCAAATGTAGGCAACGGCTTTTCTTCTCCAAAAATGCTACAGAAAAAAGAATTAAACTGATCACACATGTCAACTGGGTCAATTGAGGTACCATCTGCAGAGACTAAACACGGGAGTTCCTTTTTCTGTGCAGGAGAAATGACTTTCCAAAATTTTTTAGGGTTGGTTTTCAAAAAGTTTGGCATGTCAAAATTAAAAAACCTATCTTTCGCTTCTTCAATTTTCTGCTTGCAGGATTTTGCAAAGTTCATATATGCGGTCCAGTCCAACGTTGCCTGTGTGCGTGCAGCTTTCGCATACAGGCGTTTCTTTTTGTTCAGGCATCGTTTGATATCCCTTGTGAACCATTCATTACTCCTGTGGTTGAAAGCCACCTTTTAGGAACGTATTTCTCCTGCAAACTTTTTAACAAATCACGGAAAAGCAACCAGTTTTCAGAAACACTTCGATTACAATACGCAGATTCAAACGAATAATAAAAGCTCTCAAGGTGGGTATGAATACTGTCTAAGTCTGCTTTAAAAAAATCATAAATCAATTTTTTGGACACAGATGCTTTCGGGGTAACTAACTGGAACATGCAGTGAACAACACGGTAGTCACTGATGCTCTCAACCACATTTACAGAGGCACGTTCAGGGTGTGTTGTAAAAACTAAGTCGAGAATGGCATCATCCCTTGTCGGGGAACAAACAAGCTGCGTCAGTTGGAATAAATGCAACAAGTCAAGAAAATCAGTACAACCACGGGGCTGACAAGGATCAGCAAGTGAAACAGATGACCAGTTGATATGTGGGAAGTTAAAGTCACCGGCGAGGATGACAGGAGAGTTAAAATACTTGTTCTGAACATGTGCTAATACGTCGTTTAATTCAACAGCAAAGTCAGTGGAATAATCTGGCGGCTGGTAGCATGCTCCGATAACTATGTTAAAGTTTAGCAATGAGCAAGAGACCCACAAAATTTCTAGTGGACTATCTATTGCGATAGGCCTTGTATGAATACCTTTGCGAACAGCAATCATGACGCCACCACCTCTTTTATCTGTTCTGTCTTTACGAAAGATAGAAAAGAACTTTGAAATCTGAAGTTCTGAACAGTCAATTTCTGGAGTTAACCACGTTTCTGTTCCCACGATGGCATCAGCAGAGCAAGTGTGGACGAAGGACGCAAGCTGGTCTTGCTTATTGATTATGCTACGGAAATTTGCTACAATTAAAGAAAATGGAGTTGCTTTAGTAGCCTGTTGCCGAAATTCAGCTGGTCATGGTTGACGATTTTGCCGAGTGCATAAGCAGACTTTGTCGCTCACAGCATCATATCGATATTGTTTCTTCGAGAGAATAAGTTTGTCAAAAGAATACTTCGGCTTTTCATTCGGATCACGGTTTTCACGAGCAAAATCTCGAAGTTTTTTCCGGGCAAATTGGATTCGGGGAGAAAAGTCTTCTTCAATATACACCTTGGGATCCGTGACTTCTTTGAGCTTAGATGCATTGTCAAGGATCATGCATTTAGTTTTGTAGCGGAGGAATTTAACAATTATTGGGCGATGCTGGTTCTTCTTTCGAATACCAACACGGTGGGCTCGCTCAATATCAGAAATGTGTACATCAAGATACTTACTGCAAAAGTCGACAATTAGTGACTCTGAGGCTTGATAATTTTCTGTTTCTTTTTCTGGTAAGCCCTTAAATATCAAGTTTTTTCGGCGCATACGGTTGTTCATGTCGTCCACAAGGTTAATCATGCTGCTTTGATCATCATGAGAACAGGAAAGAGCCGATATGTCTGTTTTCATGTTGTCGACTGCGTCCTTAAGATTCGAGATAGTTTCGGAGCTATTTTCCAGTTCTTCTAGCGCTTCCTCAACCTTTGAAAGGCGTTTTTTAATGCCCGTTATACCAGTTGAGATATCCTTCACTTTACCTAGTAGTTCTTTCTGAAAGTTTTCTTGTGAAGTCGCCGCACTCTTCAAAGCCTCAAGGATTCGATCATTTTTGTCAGGGCCTGGATTTGTCTCAAGGTCCCCACAACAGATGAGAAGGTAAGCCATGCAAAAACATGCCGCCAGAAGCTTGTCTCCAGGGCAGTACCTAGCTAAAAGCATTGCGGTCGCAAGGTGATGCGTTGTCCCAACATGCCGGGACGATACCCTCCGGCTGAAGCAGCCGATTCGTACACGGTATGTCACTGTATCAACACCCATTTCAAAAAGTGCACATATAGGCGTCACCCATACTTGCCACCATACTCAGGAAAATAACCTGCTAGCCTCCTTGCTGAAAGAACACCTTGGTCACGTAGGTACTCCTGAGGATCGTCATTTGAGTAGATTACATGTACGTCCTGAATTTTGCCGAACTTGGCTGTGTAAGAACGGTACTCGGGCCTCTACAGCCACTCCATCTAGCTCAGTTACTGTGAGCAAACGATTGGCAGCAGGTAATGTTGATACTGTAACCATAAAGCTCCCGTTCTTGTTAAGATGATGACTAATCGCTTTTTCTTGAGCCGATGCTACAACTGCCGAAACCACGGTGTTAGGGTTCGCTTTGCATAGCTGGCCTCCTGCCCCTGTGGGCCTGAAGACAACCGGAACACCAGTTCCTCTCTTTTTCTTGTAGGACACAACCGTGAAGGATACCTGGTCCATGTCATCCGCGTGGTCACCCAAAGGCGCTTCGCTGGCTTCGTCGCGTGGTCTCTTGTTCGCAGGGCCGCGATCTGTTGCCTCCATTACAGGGGCCGCTTGACTAGCCGATGGCTCTGCTGCCATCAGTGCAGCATGGAGTGCGGCTGATGGTGGTGCTTCGTGTCGGCGTGGATACGGCGCAGAGCGCCTAGGAGGTCGCTTTACGTGCAATTCCGCCGGTGGCCAGGGACCCCCATGTCGTCGCATGTTGAGGACACAAATCACAGGAACACTGAATACTCTATCTCTTCGAAAAAAACGCAAAAAGTTAGAGATCAGTCTCAGAGCGCCGGTCAGCTAATCATCGTCTTCATCATGCCCTCACATACGCGTGCTTAATAAAAGCGGACACTATATTCACTGGTAAAATTTGCCGCACAACATGTACAAAATTTCTGCTCTATATGATGTCCGGTTGCCCCAAACAATTGTCATATTAAATTGCGAGTAAAGAATTATCACAACTCTGCGCGAGATTCAGCAGCGCAGCCGTAGAACTGTCTATTTATTGTTTTGCACAACCCATTTTAGGTGGAAGGTGCCCATAAGAGGAGAGGTTGAGCGCACCGAGCAAATCATGTTGTGTGGTGCGTGTTATGAGTATCTATGACTCACTCAGTTCCATGCTAGAATACTGCTTATCTAGTTCTTTTCACTAAAGCTTCATAATGTAGTTGTGAGATAACATCTGTGATGTCACACACACATGACCTCCCGCGGTAATCTCAGGCTCCATAAGACTCTCACGCTAACCTTTACATCACTCGTCAAGCGACAGTGATTTGTACATTAAACGTAGTGCGAAATAAATATCTTGGCGCAGTCTTTATGAATTTTATAAGCAAGCTAATTTTGCGGAATGATAAAAGTGAGGCTTTAAGTTAGGCTTCAAAAATTCAAGCCTTGGAAGTCAGACACGCTGCTATCCTTAGGTTACACTGTACAACCCAGGAATAAGCGGCAGTTTATGCCGATGTCTGTTGATGACGTGTGGACTTGTGTACAGAATTCAGATGCTTGGATCGGCGTACGCAGTCGTTGCACACAAAGAAACATCGAGTGAAAGCAATTGTTTTAATAGATTGTCAATATTCGTTGTACGGCTCGAGAGGAATTGGCGGTAGATTTTTATGTCTCTTCCAAGAAACATTGTAACATAGGAACTCTCCGCCTTTGTGTGGATATGTGAAAATATTTCAGGAGCTTGGATTGGCAAACCAATTGCTATGAAACAAGCAAACATCGAATGAGACGAATGAACTGCATACATTACGAAGATTTGTGAAGGTCGGCTCCGCCGTGGCTGTGCAGTGGTTATAGCGCTCGACTATTGTGCACAGGAATGCAGCACTGGATCCATTCCGCGGTGGCCGCTTTTCGATGGAGGCTTTGAAAAGTAAGACGTCTGTGTGCTGTGCGATGTCAGTGCACGTTAAATAAACACGGGTGGATTACAATTTCCGCTGCTTGTCACTCCTGCAAGCTCATAGCCTGAGTAGTTTTGGGGCGCTAAACGCCATAAACCAAACAAATATATTTGTAAAGTTATGCGCACCTTACGTCACGATTGCTTCATACACTTGAAAGTAAAGGTTAAACGCCCCAATAAATTTTAGTGTTTAGTATCGCCAAAAATATTTCTGGAATGATTTACTGTTCGATGCGGTAAAATGCATTTCTGCATTTCAGCTGCCTTATATAGGTACTACTACTCGAGACCGAAGAGGAAGATCAGGAGGCTATGGTTTTGCCTGGGGAACCAGGTGCGCAGTTATATATTCGTAAATATACCAACCGTGTGGGATCTGTTGGCTCAGTTGTTAGGGCACTGGCGCTCGGCTAATACGATCCCAAGGATGCGGTATCGGAACCTGGCTAAGGCGACCGCTCTTAGCTCTTGTCAAAAACGAATGTGCCTCCGTGCTGTGTGAGTTCAGCGCTTGTAAAGAGTCTCAGGTGATTAAAATATCAGGAAAACTCCACTACGGCGTCTATAACAGCTTGACTTGAGTCGGGATGTTAAACCAAAAATATAAACCTTATCTATTCTCGAACGTGTTTGCCCAGCTCTTATTTCCTTGTACCAAATATCTCTTTTACGCAGCTCTCGTACCTGTACTTGCATTCCTGATAGTAAAATAGGTCCCTATGAGCAAATAAATGCTACATGTGAGAGTTTCGCCATCACGCATTCCCGGCTGGCACAACAAAAATTCCATCTCTAAATCCGGACTCTGGCGCAGTCTCTGGCGATTGGCGTATTTCGCCGCGCAACGACCTCATTTTACTAACAACAGCTGCATTGGACTTAAACTCTCACTGCTCGCTTTGCGAGAAGGGCTCATGGCGTGATTGCTCGTCTATGCTACTATTCACTTCCTTTTGCTAAAGTTTATCGCCCTTGATCCACAATCCCCGTATGTGTAGTTTCGTACAGTGGGGACAAGTGGGGAAATGGCCCTCCGGCATTTTCTTTCAGGTGAGGCGCGCACAGCTCCTTCGACCGAGAAGCCGTCACCGTAACACAAATTGAGATAAACAATGTCGAAAAATATGCACGCTTGAATCATGTCAAAATCGCGACGCAATCTTTTGGTGTAGAGTTCACAGTTGTTTCAAACCATTTATCTCACCTTTCAGCAATTCATCTTCTGGCCGGTTTGAAGGCTAGATTACGGCAGCCATTCGAACCGACAACATATGCACCTTTGACAAGTGTAGGAGTCTACTCTGTAACGACATAATGCGCCTTTATTCTCCATAGTGTAACTTCAGCAAAGGAAGTATAAAGGCATTAGCTACATGACAAAGGTTGTATGAAAGGCGCTTCGGTTGCTTTCTTAAGGCACAATTTCAGCGGTTCTCTTCTTTTTTATTTCCTTTTAGAAAAACTGAAATTCGTGGGAGGCAATGCCCATTTTCATTCACTGAAAACATCTATATTACAGAGGCTTCAGAGCATACATGTGGGCCACCCGGTCTGGCAGTCCCTACGTTATCGCTTTCATTATGGCCTTCCCAAAGCCCAGTCGCGCTAAACCCTGTCGAAATACGAAGGTATTACTCCCTCTCTGGCTTTCATCAATTGTCATTGCTGACGGAGAGAACAATCGCTAAGCGGAGCGGCATCCAACTGCTCACCCTTGCTGTATATAATGGGGTCGACTATGTAATAAAATTTTCATATCCGCTCCATGTTGTACAGGTTAGCCACATCTCCGCAGAGAGTTTAGGGTAGCATAGCACAGGGGTAACCAAGCTGGTGTTAAATATGTGTTCATTTGTAATTTGATGAACGTGCTCTCTTTTCACTTATTAAATGATTTATGTGCTTTTGGGCAAAATTGCTTGGCTGTCCTATGCGGCGTGAGATTGTCGGGATGTACTGCTGAGGCCATTGTTGGCAGCGCCCTTTATGGTCACCAAAAGAAGGCCCTCGGCTTAGAACAGCTCGGGTTTTCCTGTAAGCGACTTCGCTCTTGTTTCATTTAGGTGAAGTAGATGAGTGAGGCCTGGCTGGGTGGATGCTTAGCAAGCAGCGGCAACCCTAATTTATCAATGAGTTCGTTGTTTAAGTTTCATGAGGGAGCATAAAAATAACGTAATGCAAGGGAGTTGATGCTGAACCTAACGCTGAGATAACAGCTACCTCATCTGCGTTAGTGGGCGTGAATGTTTTCTCCGAGGCCCAGCTCACAACAGATACTGAAGACCTTAGGACCACAATATTTATTACTCCATTACTTTGTCCTCATGCATTCGTGTGTAACGGTTTAGGCTGCTCCTCCCATTGTTTTTTTTTTTCTGCAGCTCTTGTCCTTGATTTTCTCCTTTTGTAAAAATGAAAGGCTTGCGCTCAATCCGCTTCTTCATTACCCAATACGCGAGCCTAGCTGATTTCTCTGACCGGTGACTGCTGTTAGAGTTCACAAACCTTGTAGAAATAAGCCCCCAGCATACATTTGGTGGAGAGGCTGGGTGAGAACTAGTCTATTGCCCCGGAACTCCGCACTCGCACGTTATTACATCCTGCGATGCCTGAAGGCGCCAACTGACAAGCCGTAAAAGTTGGCTCATCCCTAATTTGTTCCGACTCCGTACGCCAGCGAGACCACGCTATCTTTAGCGGCAATGACGACCATGACGCTGACTATTAGCTCACGTCCTAAGAGCGAGTGAGCGCTTATAACAAATGGTACACGCAAACCAAGCTTAACAGCCTGATTTTTAATTTCACCAGCCAAGCAAATCTCCGGTTTTGGAACCATAAAGCGGACATCCTATGATGGCGTGTTTCACAACCAGTTTTTCTGAAGTTCTTGGCCGTTTGTATATGAGAAAACTATGCTCTGAACTGCGCTTTCATGCGCTATTTTAGGAGGTTGACGAGAATTTCGCCAGTAAAATCGTGAACGTTGTCGACCTTTGCAAGCGCCAGAGCGCACAGATGTCAAAGGCCAACAAGATCAAACACATTCTGAATGAAATCGGTAAGACATTTAAGATTTTTCTAGCGAAATACCTGTGCACCTTCACAGAAGTTGTCACACTATGTCAAAGTTTTGTTTTGATGAATTGTGCAAGCAGAGGGCACTTATTCGCAAGCGCACCATGCACACTAAGTCGCTTGCTGGCCTGAAAGTCGCCGGTGAACAGTCTACGCTACTGCCGCAGATCAGCCGATCAAGACCTTTATTCGGGTAGATGTTGCTGGACATGTAGCTCTACCCAGGTAGCACAAAGTGGGCTATGAAGGGTGGGCCCCGGTGGGCCCGATGTAGGCAATGCAACAGCCCCGGTGGGCTCAATGTGGGTGCTGCAAGAGGGGCCGACGTAGGCCCGAAGCGGGCTGTCGACAAAGCCCCAATCGGCCCCACTAGGGGCCAATGCAGGCAGCCCTTGCGGGGCTGCCCACATTTTTTCGGCATTGTTAAAAGGGTATATCCCGCCAACTCCCGCGATGGTCCTACTTTGGACCGATTTGGGCAGCCGCTTTGGAGGAACATTTTTTTTTTATTTCAGTTAGCCCCGCAGAAAATGACATAGGACCAATGCGGGTTCTATAGCGCTAGCCGCACTTGGGCTTGCCCACATTATTCTCATAGGGGTCCGACGCAGGAAATTGATGGAAAGCCCAAGTGAGTTTTCCCAATCAATATTTATGCTCATAATTAAGTAATTACTTTATACATGCTTGCACTCTCTAAACAGCCACAATATTAAATTTTACAATAATTCATAACATTCATCTAGCCGAAATGACTTCATGTACATCTTGTTCAGGCTATGGAGATGTGTGTTCTGAACAGCAATATTGTGCTGGGAGTTGCAGGCTGTCCAAAGCAACCACATAAGAGGCAACAGTTAGCAATCAGTTTGTTTTAGTATTTGTAGCGGAATTTGCATGAGCGCGAGAACTAAAGCCGTGTAAATTTCTAATCGACTAAACATGGCAACAACTGTTATACAAATCATCTATAATAGTAATTTAGGGCAACATCTAATGCAAATAAAGGTTGGAAACAATGATTACGCAATTGTAAGCACGACTTCTAGCCCCATTACGGCCGATGTGGGACCTACAGCGGTTTTGTGTGGGCAGCCACAATTGGGCTGGGTGTTGGTTTTGAACCTAAAGCCCACTTGCTGTGGCACGTACCTTCAAATTACCCACAAGGGACCAATTTTGGTATCATGCGGGCCCTCTTGCCTTCCAGCCCCATTACAGCCCATGTGGGATATAAAGCAGTTTTATGTGGGCAGCCCCAATTGGGCTGGACGTTGTTTTTGAACCTAGAGCCCACCTGCTGTTGCACGTGCCTTCAAAGTCCCCACAAAGGACCGATTTTGGTACCATGCGGGCACGCCCGCCTTCCAGCCCTATTACAGCCTATGTGGGACCTAAAGCGGTTTAGCTAAGGCTGCCTCATTTGGGCTTCACGAGGGCTTGCCCAAATTGAGCCCTTGTTCAAATTTCACCTGCCCTCAAGTAACCTACAAGGGGCCGATTGGGGCAGCATGCGGGTATGTCCGTTTTCTTGCCCCACTACGGCCGATGTTGGTCCCACAAAGATTTAATGGGGGCGGCCTCATTTCGGATCTATGAGGGCTTTCCCATAAAAAGCCCACATTTAGGTTGGATTGCCTTCAAATATCCGGCAAGGGACCCTCGTGGTCTGGATGCAGGAATGTGCTCTGCATTAGCCCAAGAAACGCCGCTATGGGACCAATGCAGGAGGAGCAGGGGCAAGCCCAAATTGGGCTTGCCCACTTTTGCCCCATCGGGGACCGATGCAGGTTTTATGATGGTTGCCCCAGCCCCACTTGCCTACATCGGACCTACTGGGGCCCCACATTCTGTGCTACCTGGGTACCTTATTTCCTGCCATAAAAAACCTAATCAAACCTGACTATCAGTCTGCGTCAGAATATAGGAGAACAGACAGCTGAAGCTCTTCCTCCAGACCCTCAACCCATGCGTCTTGCAGCTCCATTGACATATGTTGCCGTCGCTGCCCGACCGCCACCTACTTATTTTCCGCCACGACCACCTGCCTAAGTTCGCCCTCTTGGTTCCGTTCGAGAAACCGCACAGCTTATTCGACCACCTGCTAAACTGGTAAACTCCTGGCGCATGACAGACAATCGTCCCATATGTTACATCTGCGGCTTGCCAGAGTATGTTGTGTTGAACCGTCGTCGGCGAACACGTCGAACTCCCGACGTTTCGGCTACTGGAACGAACACCAGTAATCTCCTCCTGCTAAGCCGTCTCAAAGCCATCCACTGTCTTTTGAGCCCATCGCCTCGGCTCGCCATTCACCTTCGTCGCGTCGGCGTTCCATTTCGCAGTCGACGCCGTCCCCCGGCAGCACAAGAGGAAAACAAGGGGCTGCAGTTTCTAAGGCAAGGACTATCTGTGTCGAAAATAAAAATCCTCAATTATCTTCAGTAATTTAGGTTTTCGTACAGGGCGTTTTTGGGATCGCACTTGTCGATAGCAGTGTTGCGGTCTTTATGATAGATGCAGCACTTTGCAACTCTTTGAGAAAAGTGAAGACACCCCTTTATGACCTGCCGTTACGAACTTCGATTGCGCAACTCATTCAGCCGCCAGCTCAGTTCACTGGTCTAGTACACATCCAACACGTTACTTGTCCGTTTCGGCGTCATGTTCACATGAATTATTTTTGGCTGGGAGTTCCTCTCGCTTCACGACGCGGTCATCGATTGTGTCCGGGCTGAAAAAGAGCCCTCTGTGCTGCCCAACCATGTGCCGGGCGCTGAAATTTCCAATGCTTCTGTTTCTGCCAACGTTCTTGCCGCCGACAGTACTGATGTTCCTGCGCACTCATCTGCGATTGTGTTCCTCTCCCTTGACTCTGTTCGCGATAAAATTATGGTCTTCCCACTACCGGATATTTTTCTTCCCTGCCACTGTCTACCCATGCCTTGCTCTCTGCTCACCATATCCGTTGGGCGCTCCTCACCGTTGGCTTCGAGCCCTTTTTCTAGCATGTTCGCTTCGCGCTGCGGCAAATGAATCGATATCGTGCAGTTCTTCAGTTCTGCTTTAAGGACCGACGGCACTTCCGTTGGTAATGCGCTCTACCAACCTACACATTCGTTTGCTCTGTTGTCGCCAGATCGCTTTCTTCGCTCTCTTGGTGCTTCACTCCCTTCGCCTCAGCGAAACCAGCTTCTTGCGCTTCTTGAAGGGTTCCGTTCATCCTTCGAGTGTAGGACGCGTGGCAATTGTCGAGCATACCCCTGTCATTATACATTATATGCTCCAATATTGTCGAACAATACATTGAATATTATAGGAGAAAGCCATAAACGGATACTTACGGATGCATGCCTTCAAAACGCGTGTTATCTCTTCCATGTCGTCGATTATATGGGAACCTGCTTTTTTGTCAGTGTACCGCTAGAACCGCCTATCGAACGCCGCGCCAATTGCTTAGTAGTGAAACTACAGCTACAACGACTGGGCCTGCGCAAGGGCCGCTAAATTGACGCGATATGAAAGACATGCTGCAGCAGTTCTCGGCTAGCTAGCTAACTAGTTAGCTCTGCTTTCTAGTAATGCGAGCGTACAAAAAAAGAGCTGGAGGGCTGGGTTCACGCGTCTCAAATAGGGTTTATTATTCGGCTTTTCGCTTATGCTCTGCTTTATCAAGTTTGGTAATGCGGTTTACCTGTCGTACCGTACGTATGAATAATTTTCATTTATCAACTTTTATAATTTGATAAACCTGAAATGAGAAGGCGGTGTGATGTGTGCGTGTTTGATCTGCGTGTGATCGCTAGCTTCGTGATCGGTATTCAGAGCGCTGAATAGAGCTTGTGCTCTTGATTGAATTATTGCGACAGGGACGGAAAGAAGTAAAGTTAATAATAGTGTAGAGCGAAGGCTGAAGTATGTGGCATTCTAGTGTTAACGTTGCTGCCTTCTATATGGCAAACAGAGACAATCAAGAACATATCCGATTGCACTGTAGTTTGTCATAAGTGCAAAGAGAGGTAATGCATCAACATTTAACGATTGTAACTCATGCTTAGTGATCCTTGAAAGATTTCGGAGGCGCATACTCAATGAGCCGTTTAAAACTCCGTGTCAGTAGGATTCGCTCACTGTTTGCTTTAGATAAAAGGGAGATAGCTGGAGCAGCATTAAAAACGCGTTTTGTTTATATGTTACTCAGGTGTTTGGTCTTGGTTGCTTACGCATCTCTGAAGACGGTAAGGCAATATCAATTTAGCCTTTGTTCGAATGAATCTCTGGCGAATAGGTAGAGTTCCTTAAAGGGCCATAACAGGGTTATTTGGTGTATTGCCGTTTTATACTTCTGTGAATAATATACAAGTCTGTTATTCCAAAAAAAATCTAAACACCGGCAAAATTCTCTGTTTTTCATAAAAGGGTACCTCCCTCTCTCTCTCTCTACTCGCAAACTTTTAGTGCCTAGCGCGCTGATATATATTTCAAAAAAGCGCGGTAGAAATCGGAAGCGGGAAAATCCTCCTACCGAGAGCGGCCGCCATTTTGAAATACTGTTGTGACGTCACAAGTGAATACGGGCGGAGGTGGTGGGGCATCGTCTGCAATGTAGGATGCAATATCAAAGAACACGTCTCTTTTTCTTCCGTCGATGATTTAAACCGTGGCCACTCCTCATGCAGAAGGGCTTGCTTGATGACTTAGTTACTGCACAGATGCGATATCGAGAAATGTGCGCTTTCTTCTGCATATTTTAGGCGCGATCAAAGTCAGTGGGCTGCGTGGTTAAGTTTCTTGCTTATCGACGCACTGACCTGATGCATTAAACCGGCCACAAAGACAGCATGAACAACGGTTGCCTATTGCCACAGCGGGAAGTTTCCAGCCCTGCGACGCGGACGGAATGGGTCTGTGGACGGTCACCTGGTCTGTTGTGGTGACATCGGAGGCCAAGCGACAACCTAATGTCCAATGAGCTAACAAGCTGAACAACTGCACTTGTCGGTAGTTTAACCGTGTAAAAAAATGGAAACAAGCTTGTGTTCCCAATTCTCGTCCGCAATGACCTTGGCTAGAAATGTCGGTCAGCGCCGAACTGCCGGCCCGTTCCGCGACGAGTAGGCCTAGCGCGATTACGCGGTGGTCGGGTAAGCAAATTCGGCGATTACGGAGCGCGCACTCACAAGCAATAGAGTTTGCATGTTGCCATCAAGTGCACTTTGGTAACAGCGCCCCAAATCAACGGCTGCTTTTATCACAAAGGGCTTGCACATGGAGCCGGAAGCGTCGATGTGCCCCTATTTAGCTTGATATACTGAGGACAGCCGGTTGCCTGTGGGTACCCGGCGCAGGAAGGAGACCCAGCATCCTCACCGGTTCTTGAAGCGCTTTTCCAGTTTCATCATCATCATCAGCCTGACTATACCCTCTGCAGGGCAAAGGCCTCTCCCATATTTCTCCAGTTAACCCGGTTCTGTGCTAGCTGCATCCACTTCACCCCTGAGAACTTCTTAATCTCATCCGCCCACCTAATTTTCTGCCGCCCCCTGCTACGCTTTCCTTCCCTTGGAATCCAGTTTGTTACCCTAAGCGACCATCGGTTATCCTCTCTTCGCACTGCACGTCCTGCCCATGCCCATTTCTTCTTCTTAATTTCCACTAGAATGTCGGTAACTTGAGTTATTTCCCTGACCCACTCTGCACGCTTTCTATCTCTTAATGTTACCCCTACCATTTTTCGTTCCATAGCCCTCTGGGCTGTCCTCAACTTAAGTACAACTCTCTTGGTTAGTCTCCACGGTTCAGCCAGTTTGTGTCCTTCAGTTTCATACAAATAAAGGTGCAACTGGTCAGAAAAGAAGAGAATATATTTAGTATTGCTAGCTCAGGTTACTATTTATGCCGCAGAAACGAGCAGCATACATAAAGTTATATACAAAAGCTCTCTAAATAAGCCCTCTGCGGAGCAGTCGTAATTCCCAAATCAGCGCATTCGTGCAGGAGTTTAGGGCTCATATAATAAATGCTAAATGGTGTATGTTTACGTTGAAGCATTCAAGAGTCATTTGCTTTAGAAGCACCCAAAAAACGCAAGGTTAGGTTCGGGACTCAATCGCAGTCGGCGCGTCCGCTGGTGAGCCGAGACGGAAACGGCCACGGATCGGAGGCACATGTTCGGTGCAGGAACTGAAGCGCATTCGAATCGCGTTACGTTTTTCGCTTATGGGAGTGAAGCGACGGCGGCGGAGCATGCTTTCGTACGCTGGCCGTTTCCAGAGTGAACATAGTTTTGCAAATAAGCCTAACCATCCGAAAATAATTAGGTGTGACTAACATGCTTTTATAATAGCATGTCAAAAGGTAACGCTTCGTTCAAAAGATTTGTCTGCTCCCCTAATGTCGCAAGGTGCGCCTTCGCGTCAGTGTATGCTTGTTTATGTTTTCTACTTAATTTTTAGATCGAAAGAGCTACGAGCAATATCTCAGAAATCACCAACATTACGCGAACCCCTCCGCATTTCGCGGCGCGCGCAGCGAGAAAGATATTGGACTGCCGCTTTTTATATGCAGGAGCGGAAATTGCTAAAAACAAGGCAGCTCTCATAACGAACGAATAATATGCTTCTGATTTATGCTTAAATAGTAAAGCATGAGCCCATCGATTCCGGCCTAATCGACTATCTCTACACGGAAGGCCAATACATTTCTACTTTTCCGAGGAGCGTTAACGTCGCATATTATAATAAAGGCTTCTGAAAGAAAGAAAGAGAGGATATGCAAACCGAATATTTTTTTCCACAGAAATAAAAACAAACTCAGCGACCACCGTCCATGGCGTGTAAGCAAGTGTGCAGCCGACACTGCGAATAGCAGAAGAGAAGTAGATGATATGCCGTTATGACGTCAGATGCCAAGGGTTTCCACACATGAAGCTGCTTTCGATAGGAAAACCAAAAATATTTTTAAAAATATACTGCACCGAAGTGGTCAAATACTAAGCAAATTTCACATGCGTAGCTTGTCATGCAACTATGAGTTTTTGCTGAAATGTTAGCTGCCATAACCCCTTTAGGTTCTGTCCAGAACAACTTGCTTGTTATAAATATCGTGTATTTTGTTCTGTTTCATAATTAATGACTTTTTAATCAAAGTATTTTGCTAATTAAGGCATCGCTCCGTCGCCTTCTTTTCGTTGGCCGCGATAGACTGCAGATCTATTATCTGGGGATGGGGCGAGCAAAAATTATAGATGTGGGTGGTGCGTTAGTGTAGGGTAACATTCATTACACCGTTAATTAATGCCTGCCGCAGATTCTACTTTGTGCAGGGTGCAACGCATAGCATTTTCCTTTGTCATATTAACGCTGATCATCTTTAGCTACTCTTTGCACAGGTTAGCAAACCTTTGATATAGAGCTGATGCTCGGTTATTTGAAATAAATAGCGTGTGTTGAGGCTAATGACATTACGATGTGTGGTAATTAATTCTTTCCCAAGGCCTCACATTCTGGGAACCTGCAGCTTTCCCCGTAAATAAAGGACGATTGTGGCTACATTATTGCTTACATCGCAATAAAAGCTAGCATTTCAGATTCATGAGTCGGTGCGAATTCACCGCTATCAACTTAAAGTACAAACATCACACAAATGAACATATGAAATGCTGTTTGTGCGCGGTCGTAATCCGGCTAGAGGCAAAACGCGACGGCGGGCCGTTTTATCTAGAGAAGTCTCTTTTGCTTCGCCTTCCCAAACAGCACATTACTTTTCTCAATGTACGTGCTTATGTCAACACAGTTATTCAAAAGAGCAAGTTAAGCACTGCTCACATTCGCTGCGCTAAAGAAGTGGAGTACGAATAATTCATGCGAATGTTTGCAACTCAGGAACACGCTTTCAATTATTGTGATTTTGCGCATCCAGTAGCGGTGCTTCACAGCTGCTAAAAGCATCCACTTCGTAAGCGTCGGATAGAAAAAAATAAGTCTGGACAAAAGTTTCTGTTGCAAGCCTAGCTACATCAAAGTTATGATTGCCGTGTATGAAGGGCAAGCGCGGCTCGATGGCGGCGCGTTGGCAGGCTGTTACGAATGTCAAGTTGCGAGTTTGATCTAATTGTTATTAACTGCAGCTAGTGGGCAAAATAAAAAGGCATAGAAGCACTATTAACGGAAGTGAAGGCAAACGAAATCGTCCTCCGGTGGTGCAACTGCTTTGCGACAGGTCTGGTCCGTCTACTATCTCTTGGTCATTTAACTTCCAGGTGACGTTGACTTTCCTATTGCAGACGTGCCCCCTGGTAAGTAGAGTTTCTCTAGATAATATAATAAATACTTTTTTGGAGAATTTCGGTGCCCATTTTTTTTGAAGGTAAGCCTCTTGAGTTGTCATAACCATTGCGCTACACCCCTTGCCTAACTATGCTATGCACTGTAATCCATGAGTTTTTCGTTTAGTGTGGTGATTGGTATACTATAGGGGCGCCTTGTAGACTTTTCTGGTTAGAGTCTCCGAATTTCAATTTCCGAATTGTAGAGGTTATGGGATGTCGTCTTGTACATTATCCGTAATACCGCGAAAACGTAAACTAATCGAGGGGTGTTTCTTAACTTCATGCCTTGGTGCTTATTTCTGATACGGTGCATCGTCCGGATGATTTCCTCGGTGGATGTAGGAGCATGCTTAGACCTGTTATGTATCTCCTGCTGTTTATACTGCCCTAAGATTGTGATCTCTATCTGCTTCTCGACTAGGTTGTTGTCTACATCCACCGTGATATTCGGCGCAAGTGCTGTCCTCGGATTCTTCACGAGGAGCAAGCGGCACTTTTCTAACCAAGATACTTTGTTGGGCGAGTTGGTACTTATTTATTGTTAATTTAAAGAGCTCGAACACGAATAGAAAGGACAAAATAAAAGAAAGTGACAGTACAAGCGCTTGTACTGTGGCTTTCTTTTATGTTGTCCTTTGTCTTCGTGTTCGCACTGCTTAAATTATAATGGCACTTTTCTGGCGCGCACTGCTGGTCTGCCTGCTTAGCGTACCAGTCCATTATGCGGACTGCTGCTTCAAGACGCTCCTCGAATTTGGCATCTCTCCCCTAGTTGCACCAGACAGTGATGTCGTCCGCTACATTTCTGTGTTTGATACCTGTGATTACTAAGTGAAGGCGTGGTAGGTCTTTTATAGCCACATTAAACAGGTCGGGTGACAGTGGCGCTCCTTGTGTAGTTCCTGTCGAGCGTTCTGCATTAATTAAATTTAAGTTTATAGCTAAAATGCGAGAATTGGGCCTAGTTGGTGATTTGTAGCGGTTCACTCCGCTAACACCTAGAATGACAAGCAACACAACAACACAGCGCGAATGAAAGAAGGGAGGTTCTTTTATACACTGAAAAGTGATCGTCATCAGCGCCGTTGTCCGAGAAAGAAGTTGACCTGCTTAGCCTATCGCGATGACTTTGTCCAAGAGTACGCCTTTGATGCCTACGATGATTGATTTCTTGCACTGATGACGATCACGTTTATGCCTACAAAAGAACTTTAGTTTCTTCCTTTAAGAAGCACTTGTATCTCGCACTCTGTTATGTTTCTTGAAGTTCTAGGTGTTAGCGTGGTGAGAAACTATTAAGTTTATAGTTGTTTGCCTGGCTAATTAGAAGTTGTTAATAGAGTTGTAAGTTCTGTCACCACAGTTAGAGCCGGTAAGCATATGGGTGATATTTTCTGGCCAGAATGTTGTCGAACACTCATTTCAAATCAAGTACCAGAGTGGCCCTTGTGTTACACTTGCCAGTGCCAGAGTGGCCCTGGCGTTCAACATGGTACTTGTACATATTACATATCCTCAGCAATCCCTTTGAGAAGGTGCCCTACCTTGTCTCCTTCTAACATCTGCCGGTTTAGAATGCGACAAAGTTTCAATATTTCCTCGATATTACGTGTGCATGTCTCACCGGGCAGCTGGGCTCTATGGGAAAGCTGATGCTCAGCGCGTTCCTTCTTCGCAAGGGTATCCTCAAAGGACTTCGTAATTTCTTCAACGAATCGGTCCCAGGTCGTCAGGATTTCATCGTGGTTATCAAACCAAGTCAGAGCTGTGCCAGCGAGGAAAAAAACATCAGTGTACAGACGTGCCATCGAGTTCCAGTCGTCGTACTTGCTGCATCTTTCGTAATGTTGGAGCCATTCTTGAATGTCATCTTTGGGCTCACCGTGGAACGTATGGGGCTCTCGCTGGTGAGGAAAGGTCGTCGTCTCTTCAGGTCGCTGTTCATGAGTCTGCGTCGTGCGGGTGGTAGCCATTGAAAGGTACTGTAGGGCCGCGCCCAAAGGATAATCACCTGCAGGTGCGCGTCTGAACGTGCTGTCAGGTGCACGCCAGGTGAACGCATCTTGGTACCCTTCGTACTGGCCGGTAGCGAGCACCCAAATGACCGTTTGGCCTTTTTTTTTACACTGCAACTTTGAGCAGTGCGAAAGGAATTTTATCCCGTCTGCAGATGCGACAAAAGAGAGCCCGAAAAAAGCATTCAGGAGTTGACGCGGGTATGGTGCTCAGAGCGGGCAAGCTAGAACCAGCCACCTGCGGAATGGCGGCTGGCTGATCTTTCCCTTTCTTTGTCGTTGCTCGTAGTAGTAAACACAGGTGGCGAGGGGCAATGCACTGTGGAAAGGATTGGGCCAGCGGCGGCAGCGTGGATGAGGCGGTGGTGTGCGGGAGACAAGTGGGAAGAAAGTCTCACAAGAGGAGAGGGTTCGACACCCTCACAGGGGAAAGAGTTTTGCTGTGCTTTGTTTGTAATTTGTATTGCTAGTGGGGCCCTGGGTTAGAGGCTAAGGCCAACCCATGGGGCTGGCCCCTCTAGCATATTTTCTTATTGGACAGTTGATGTGTGGGGCTGGCCTCTGAAAATGACCGCCCCTATTTCTTTGTTTTGTGAATATGTAAAATGAGAAGTGATCCAAGAAAGTTCAGTCCAGTCTGAGCTGGGGCTCCATGCGTAGGCATGTAACGCGGCTGTTCTGCTTAGGCTCTAACCAGTTAGGTCGAAGAGCAAAATAGCGCAGAGTGTTCTTTTTGTAAATTCATTTCATGTTCCAGTTTTACTCTGTATATATATGTCATGCTGTAAATATATGCTCTACCATCATCACCTTCAAGTACGCCTCCTGGTCTTCTCTACGCCGAAGTACATAACAGGAAGGGTTTAAAGAACCTTCCGAAAAGGAACGAACGACATAAATTCTACTGGCGCAGCTCGACAGAGTTCGGCACGTCTCATCTACAAGGACAAGCATCGCACCCGCAACCACAGGCCATTCGACACGGAGCAGCGAGGAACCGTCAAGGGACGATTCTACCTCGGCTGCCACCGACGCCGTTGGAGCGAACGCATCATCCGGGCTCTTGGCAGCAGACAACAAAAGATCTGCGCCGGGTGAGTGGGATTTCTTGTGTTTGTTGAAGTTGGCATGGTGGTTGGTTTGTGACGCTTATGGTTGAGACGAGGAGAATGCTAGCCGCTAAAGAAAGCGAATCTAATCCTGAGAGTGAAATGAGGTCAAATCCTCAACACGAGCAGCAATCACTAGGGGGCGGAGTAGAAATGGCTACTGATCAGAGTGAGGTAGTGACTATAGAGGGTGATTACAATGTGGAGAGCAGGTTACAGGCCGGCGACCAGACCAACATTGTCACTAGACGCTACAGGAGCCGAGACAGAGAGGATGGCTATTCGCCGTATGGAGTTAAAGATGGAAATGGAGCTACGAATACGTGAAATTGAATCTCGGGAGCAACTAGCCTTAAAGCAGATGGAGCTTGGGCTGTCGAGTGGTCGACTGTCACCGCTTGGGTCGGGACGGAGTGATGAGCGAAGTATAGGCTCAGATTCAATAACACAGTGTGCAAAAGTCCTAAAAGGCTACAAAATGCCATGCGATGCTGATGTGCCACTGTGGTTTGATGAGGTGGAGAAGTTGTTCGTCACTTTCAGTGTGCCGTACAGCAACCGAGTGCATTTAATTATGCCGGCACTGACAGAGCGAGTCCGATACTTGCTTCGTAACCTCGATGGAGCGGAATGCACGGACTATGAGGCTGTGAAAGCAGCGGTTCTAACTGAGCTAAAACTCACCCCAACTGAGTACCTGGAATGATTTGAAAAAGCAGCAAAAATGAAGGAGGAGACATGGGCTCAGTTTGCATCACGCGTGAAAACGTACCTAGCATACTACATCCAGGCTAGAGAGGTAGACTCAGTAGGGGCGCTGGCTGACCTTATGGTGTCTGATCGCATTAAGGCAGGTCTCAGCTCAGAGGGCATCAAATATGTGCGCCTGCGGGAAGGAGAGAGTTGGCTGAAGCCTAAAGAGCCATCAAAGACTCTACAGATCTTTGAGCAAGCAAAAGGTAAAGGCCGAGCTACAAAGCAGCTTACGGCGCCAGTGCAGCAAATGGGACAAAAACAGATAAATTCCGAAAAGCCCATAGTAAAGTGCCATCTATGCCATGGGCAGGAGCACATTGCCAGGAATTGCCCGCAAGCAACAGGAAAGGAACCGCGCCTGAAACAAGCAAATGGGTAACAAAAGAGGGTGCAGAAGGTCGCGCGGGTCGATGAGACGGAAGAAAAGGAACCAGTTTCAAGACAAAGTACGGGCTTAACTGCTGAAGTTAAGGTACCGATGCAAAGTTCGAGGGCAGCCACATCGAAGCTCCACTTTGTAGATCTTGTGTGCGGAGATGTTTGCACAGAGGCAATGCTTGATACTGGTAGTGAAATAACAGTAATACGAGAAAGCATACTACCGCAAGCGCTGACGGAACCATCTGGGGCAGTGAAACTTTCGGCAGCTCCATTCAGGCGAAGTTGGCGACGATCCCTGTAAAAATATCTAGGCCGGGAACAGTTGCAGAAGATTAAAAGATAGGCATAGTATGTGCCCTCACCAATGAGCTGGCCGAAGGTGTGAACTGTTTGCTTTCATTAGAGGACGGGCAGCTGCTTAAAGATCACAGTGAGTTTGAGCACACAAGTATGGGTGCAGTCAGGGTTTCTAACAAGAAACTAGAAAACGCAGAAAATCGGCACTATGAGGCACTGACGTGCGAGGGGAACACGGCACTGAATGCCGAATATTCACAAGAGGAAGCAGAGTCAGACGAGAAAGAAGAGGCAGTTTCGCTGTCTAGCCAGCGGGAAATATTTCGAGCAGCCCAGCTCGCTGATGAGAACTTGAGAATGCATGGTAGGACTCTAAGCGCGGAAAGGCGGGTATGTTCGTTAGCGAGGGTTTGCTTCACCACTGGGACTCAATAGCAGGTACTAAAGTGCGACAGCTGGTGCTTCCCCAAGAAAAACGAAAGGAAATTCTGTCCTTGGCGCATGAATCACTGTGCGGTGGACACCTGGGTCCAAGAAAGACCAAAGCCCGCATAAAGTACAACTTCTATTGGCGTGGCATGGAAAAAGAAATTTCAGAGTACTGCCAGTCTTGCCATGGGTACCAGATCGCTCAGACCGACGTCAAACTGACAATATGCCCATCACGCCAATAACAAGGCCTGAACATGCCTTTCAGGTTGTTAATGTAGATGTTATAGGGCCTCTTGATACGCCATCTGGTAGGGGTCACAAATATGCTTTGTGCCTTGTTGACTTACGCACGAGATGGGCGGAAGTAGTATACATGTCTTCGTTCCTTAACGGCAAGGGCTACCTGTGATGATCTATTAGAAATCTTCAGTCGAACAGGGTGCCACAGACTATCTGTTCGGATCAGAGAACAAATTTCAAGGCACAACTCACTCAGCTGATGCTAGAGAAATTAGGTTGTTCCCCTAGATTTTCCACTCCGGAACACCCTGAAAGCAACGGGGCCGTGGAAAGATGGAATCGGGTGCTAAAGAACATGCTCTTTCATGTAATAGAAAAAGACCCTAAAAATTGAGATAAGTTGATCCCATTTGTGTTGTGGGCTTACCGCGAAGTTCGCCACGACTCTACCGGAGTAGCACCTTTAGGTTTTGTACGACAGAAATCCGACAGGTCCACTTACAATTCTTCGCCAGACGTGGGCAGGAGACGTTAGTGTACCAGCGACGCTTAGGGAGGAACCTGCGAGGTAATTGACGCAGCTACGGGAGAAGTTTGAGCTAACGGCCATTGTGGCAGGACTCACAAGCACGGCGCGACAAGCTAGCTACGCAGAAGCATACAATAGAAGGACGCGAAATAAAGTCTTTAATGTGGGGGATCAGGTTCTCGTTTTCGACACAGACCGCACCACCAAGATGACTCCTAAGTGGCTCGGTCCTTTCACAGTAATAGAATGTGAGAGGCAACATTCGTACAGAATAGAAACGCATCAGGGAAAAAGATCTGTGGTCCACGCCAACCGAATGAGACCGTACTACGCAAGGGTAAGCCAGGTTGGTGTAGTGTTTGATGATGATCATGAGTTTGGAGAAGTAGAGTGTGCACCACAAGCCGCACCCCCTCTAAAAGATGAGGAGCTAATACCGTTAGAGAAATTAGCCCACCTCAGTGAGATGGAGCAGAATGAAATACGACGGTTGTTCCGAAAACATCGTGCACTCTTTGATGGCAGGCCGGGATTGGCGAAAGTAGGAAGGCACCGAATTGAGCTAGAAGAAGGGTTTAAACCGAAGAAAGCTTTTCCTTACCGAGTGCCTGAACTGCTCAAGAAAGAAGTAAGCCGCCAAGTGGATGAGCTACTTGATTTAGGATTAATCTATCCTGTAGAGTGAATTTGCGCACCCGGTTGTGTGTCTGGGGAAGAAAGACGGGTCAGTGCGAATGTGTATTGACTACCGAACTTTGAATGCAGGAACCCGTGCAGACGCGTTTCCAATGACAAACTCACAGGAGCTAATTTTTAGAGTCGGTCGCGCGCAGTTCATCACTTTGGTTGATCTGAGGCGTGGCTACTGGCAGGTACCGATGGACCCGCAGAGCCAGGTACTCACCGCATTTGTAATCCATGAGGGTTAATATGCATGGAAGGTGATGCCTTTTGGGCTAAAAAACTCGGCAGCGACCTTCCAAAGAATTATTAATACGCTCCTCGCTAAGCATCAAGCCTACGCTACGGCATATCTAGATGATATAGCTATTTTCTCGCAAACGTGGCAAGAACACGTAGAGCACGTCGATACCATATTTTGGTTACCTAGGGAAGCAGGACTAAAGGCTAGCCCTGGGAAAAGTCAAGTGGGACAATCTCACATTCGTTATCTAGGGCACATAGTGGGCTCAGGGACACATGCACCCGACCCCGAGAAAGTATCCGCAATGGAAGGCCTAGTGCAGCCTAGAACAAAGAAAGAGCTGCGAAGTTTGCTGGGACTATGCGGATATTACAGGGATTATGTATCTGGGTATGCTGAAATAGCTAGCCCACTAACGGCGTTGACAAAGCGAGGAGTGCCAAACTTAATCCCGTGGCCGCAAGATGCGCAACGCGCGTTAGAACAGCTCAAGGACTCGCTCTGCAGAGCAGTGGAGTTGAGCACTCCGCAACCTTATGAGCCGTATTGGCTGTTCACTGACGCATCAGCGACGGCTGCCGGGGCTTGCTTAGCACAGATGACTGAAAATGACAATGAGAGGCCTATAGCATTCGCAAGCCATCGCTTCGATGCGACCCAGGCGAGATGGTCGACCATAGAGCGCGAAGAGTTTGCTATTATTTGGGCTCTAAAGAAGTTCGACTACTGGCTCTTTGGCGCTGAGGTCAATGTTGTCTCTGACCACAATCCGCTGTCTTACCTGACGATGTGCACTCCACACGGGGCGAAATTGGCTAGGTGGGCGCTGGCACTCCAGCGTTATAACATAACGGTTAGACATCAAAAAGATATCAAGAATGGAAATGCGGATGCGCTATCCAGACTCCCCAATCTGTCATGGGAGTTGGGAACTAGCGATACCACCATGTCAACCTAAACAAGCGTGAACGTTCGTACTCAGCCGACGCTGCGTGCGGCGAACCGTGTATGTGATATCACGGACATTTTAAAGAGAGTTCTCGCTGATATTCAGCTAGAGCCGTCAGTGTTGTGTGCGCGGACTTGCGAGCCGCGATGCACAATGGGACTTTGTGCGTACGCCTGTGTACATGAATGTGGACTCCCTGCAGAGTGATATTGCTGACTGCTTAGCAGACCTGGACAACAGCATACACCAATGTTGTGTTTTGTGATTTGCTTGCTTCGGTGTATATGTTTTTCTCCGAGTGTCGTGGTGACGTATAGACATTGGCGCCCCAGCAGGAATGACATTGCTGCTGTGAAGGTAGTGCGGCCCTTGTGAAGAGTTAGTATGAACGAGCTGATAACAAGCTCGGTTATACTCTTAGAAGAGGCGTGTAGGGCCGCGCCCAAAAGATAATTACCTGCAGGTGCTCGTCTGAACGTGCTGCCAGGTGCACGCCAGGTGCACGCATCTTGGCACCCTTCGTACTGGCCGGTAGCGAGCACCCAAATGACCCTTTGGCCTTTTTTTTTTACACTGCAACTTTGAGCAGTGCGAAAGGAATTTTATCCCGTCTGCAGATGCGACAAAAGAGAGCCCGAAAAAGCATTCAGGAGTTGACGCGGGTATTGTGCTCAGAGCGGGCAAGCCAGAACCAGCCACCTGCGGAATGGCGGCTGGTTGATCTTTCCCTTTCTTTGTCGTTGCTCGTAGTAGTAAACACAGGTGGCGAGGGGCAATGCACTGTGGAAAGGATTCGGCCAGCGGCGGCAGCGTGGATGAGGCGGTGGTGTGCGGGAGACAAGTGGGAAGAAAGTCTCACAAGAGGAGAGGGTTCGACACCCTCACAGGGGAAAGAGTTTTGCTGTGCTTTGTTTGTAATTTGTATTGCTAGTGGGGCCCTGCGTTAGAGGCTAAGGCCAACCCATGGGGCTGGGCCCATCTAGGATATTTTCTTATTGGACAGTTGATGTGTGGGGCTGGCCTCTGAAAACGACCGCCCCTATTTCTTTGTTTTGTGAATATGTAAAATGAGAAGTGATCCAAGAAAGTTCAGTCCAGTCTGAGCTGGGGCTCCATGCGTAGGCATGTAACGCGGCTGTTCTGCTTAGGCTCTAACCAGTTAGGTCGAAGAGCAAAGTAGCGCAGAGTGTTCTTTTTGTAAATTCATTTCATGTTCCAGTTTTACTCTGTATATATATGTCATGCTCTAAATATGTTCTACCATCATCACCTTCAAGTACGCCTCCTGGTCTTCCCTACGCCGAACTACATAACAGGAAGGGTTTAAAGAACCTTCCGAAAAGGAACGAACGACATAAATTTTACTGGCACTGTTGAGAAGAGAAAGGTGGCAAACCTGCTTTACGACGGCTGCGACGAGGTACTGGCGGATCCAGAACGTTTTTACCCAGCGCCTAGCACCAAATGTAACGGATGAAATGGTTTTAATACAGGTGAACGTCGAATAAAGGGTGGACGTACACGGCTCAGAAACCCAGATCCGTCTGCGCGCCCCTTGCTTCCTCTGCTTCTTCTTCTGCCGTTTCGACTGGTTTTCAGTAAGCCGCTACGCGGCGTAACAATATCTTACGTCATATGTCGCTCTTCAAATGCTTAATGATAAAGTTAAAATTTTCTCTGGTCACCTTTCAAAGCTTAAAATGAGGTATACATGTTAATTCTTGGTGTCACAGAAAGAATCATTTGTTTCATGAAGAAACTTGTTTCCTTTATGTTTCAGGGCGATAGCCAGATTGGTAGAAACTGAAGCTGACATGGAACCAGTGGAGTAAAGAGAAGCACATCAAAGTCAAGGTTTAGGCAGGCAATGTTGCTACCTCTATTCCTTAGCACCGATATATAACTGGTGTAGTGAAACTACTATTGCCGACAAGATTTGTTGTTACTGCTTATATACTGTTTATTGTCTCTGCTTTACTGTGCTTTCTTTAAGTAAGCTTGCATCTCTTTTATTCATGAAACAGGATCACAAGAGTGTGCTTTTTACTGCATCTAGTCCCTGGCAGCGATATTTAACCAGTGTGGTCCACTGGTATTCTTGCAACCATTATTTAGATTACTTCTCTTCATGTCGCGCTGAATGCATGCTGTTCATTGTTTACGCAAGCTTGTATTCCTTTTTTTGTTCTCAAGATAGTTTAGATAGTTTTATCAGTGTGTCTACTTGCTGTCTCTATCTCTAGTTCCTGGCAGCACTATTTCTTTGTTGTGGTGAATCAGTGTTGCTGCAGCGAATGATTTTTTTTCTTTTTTATTAAAGAAGATTCTTATTTTTCTTTGTGTGCGTGCTGCTAGTCGCTGCCTCTATTGTTAGGAAGGAATATTTACCCGTGTTGTCAACTGGTATCATTACAATATTTATTATTACCACTTTATACTATGCTGTTTGTATGTTTTTCATCGCGTTTCTTTTAAGCAAGTTTGTATCGTCGCTTTTTTTTTCAGAAAAGAGTGTTGACAAGGTTTTTCAATGCTCCTGCTTGTTATTACTACCGTTTAGTTACTAGCAGCAATATCGAATTGTGGTGAATCAATATCATTGCAGCCAATGTTTATTCTCACTATTTCACGCTGTGCTATTAATATACTGTCCATTGTTTGTCTGCTCTGTTTCGTAAACAAGCCAGCTTTTTATTTTATAAAAGCCTAACCTGAATTTTCTCAGTTAATCTGCTGCCTAGCTGTGCCTCTAGGCTCTAGCGGCAGAAGTTAAGAGGTGAGATGAATCAGTATCATTCCGACCAAGATTTATTGCCTATTCATACTATGCTGCTTATATAACATCCATTGCTTCATTGCTGTACTGTGCTTTCTGGATGCAGGACAGCCGGCATTGTTTATGCATCTGGAGTAAGATGACTGTTCAGGAGCTCTTTGTGTAGGAATGTGGCGTGCTGGCTGGCAGGTAAAAAAGAGCCCCAATCATTCCGATTGCTCCGAAACACCACCAGAGTACGGTGTTGTTATGTAGTTGTCTGAATCTACTGGCCCCTTCCCTTGCACCCTTACTTCCTACAGTACATCACCATCAAACAAACTATATCAATGCAGTCAGAATTTCATGTTTCGGCAATTTCATTTCTTTATGTTTGAACAGATCATTGCTTATATTGTTCTTGTTATCAATATTTTGAAATTCTAGCAGCCTTCCGGACTCACACTTGGTGGTGAGAAATTTTGCTGTGCTTTGTTTCTTAGTCACTGTAGCGGTGTAATTGAAGCTTTACTAGGTATATGTATGTAACATGGCAAACAGCTACCAAGCTTTATTTACCAACTTCAGCGTATGGTTTGTTAACCCGAACCTGTATTTTGCAATGGTTCTGTCAGCCAGTGCCTGAATTTCTCATTACATTACTTGGTGTATGCATTGCTTGACGAGAACTTTTCATGCACCTATTAATGAGAGCTTTAGTTTTACAGTTTTCTTTGTGTTCTTTACCAGTTTTTAACTTTCAATGGGCGACAGTTCGTTGGTAGGTTTCTGATCTTTGTATTTGTTAAGTGCCAACCATTTTTTTTGTGAGGACTAAATATTTTTGTTTGTATGCCAATCTATCTGTGCTACAGTCCTGCCGGAGTGGCGCAGTGATTAGGGCGTTCGACTACTGCGCCCAAGGATAAGGGATCAAATCCTAGCTATGGCAGTCGCTTTTCGATGTCGGCGGAAAGCAATGCGCCGGTCTGCTGCGCGATGTCAATGCGCGTTAGAGAACCCCAGGTGGTCGAAATTTCCGTAGTCTTCCACTAAGGCGTCTCTCATAACCAGATTCGGTTTGGGACGTTAAACCCCGTAAGCCAGACCTTTTTTGCTAAATTACACCTTGCTGCACATTATCTAGCTTTGTATTATATGTGGTTTTGATCAGAAAGGCATTATTCATGCGTTTTATATTTCATAACTGACAGGACAATCTCGTTCACGATAAATATGTTTCTTCCCTGTAAAAGTGTGTACTTTCATTATCACCCTGCAGCAGTGGTTCGAGCACTTGGTACTGATCCTAATGATGTGGGTTCAATCCTAACCACAAGAGCTACATTCTGATGGAGGCAAAATTCAATGTACTATGTACAGTGCAAAGCTCAAGCACCTTTATGATTTGGATATTAAACTCCGCTTATTAAACTGCCTATCATTTTACCGCTTCCTATCATGCTTTCGAGAAGGCTGCATTATGTAAAAAGAACTGCGTTAAACATTAACAGTAAACAGCAGCCACAATGTTTCTACATGCCCTCCTTTAGTGTGGTCTTTAGTGCAGCATACTTTTGTGGAACTTCGTCTAGTATGAACTGCATGTGTACCGCACAAGCATGTCCCCTGAATGTTGTGGTGACGTAACCAACGTTTGACCTTAATGCTTTATGAATGTGGTGAACTAATCTTTGCAGAAATGTTGTGTACATATGCTAAACATGGACGCAATGTTGCAGAGGACGTCGCAGCAATGTTTCTTTATGTATTTTGTCTTGAAATTGCCAAAGGAGGACGCTAGCCACGTTGGTGCGATCTACAAAGGTAATATTGGTGCAATGTTTCAGCAAAAATTTGTGCTACTAGGGGTGTGCCACTCAGGACCTGCAATGCAAAATATAAAAAGTGCATTCATGAACCGAAATACACATATGCAGATAATTGGTCAAATTGTGCTTCTGACTGCGGAGGCCTTTCGAAGTAGCCCCATCATAAAGTGTCGCTGGGTACCCAGCCATTGCGGTGTAGCGTGGCTGCATGCAAGCGCTGATGCGGACGGCTAGCTCACTTATGCTAATCAGGAGTTCATACCAGTGTCTGTTTCGAAAACCGATGGAGCAGCTTCCTTGTCTAGGTCAAGGCAGGCTGCTCTGTATTTACTCTATAGAACGGCCTGACCATCAGCAGGACCGAATCTTCGGGCATGACGGCGCCTCAAAATTCTACCTTCCATATAAATTACGTGATTTAAGGCAAATGCCATCCTTCGATTAAAGCTTGGCGTCGCATACACCGAAAGCTATCTTCAAAAACGAGACCTGAAGTCAAGCTAAGCCATTTAACTTATTTACTCAAGAAACAGGCTATCACACTATTTGCGAGTTCCCTCGGTATGCCAAGACGAGGAGACCCTTAGAATATGAACCAGTGTAGTTTGGCAGCTGCCTTCTCTCTGATGAAATTACCCATGGCTCCAGGGTGAAAATACTGGCATGCGATAAATGTTCGGCCATAATGCATGTCTGTGCACAGTACTTCTGCAGTTTACCGTGTCAAAATTGTGATTGTAGATCCCTGATCGCCATTCAAACACATTCAATCTTTTCCCTGGATTTCACGAGAGGTCATCAATATCCTAGATTTGTATGATGTACCGTTGTTGTGCAGGCGAATATCACAATGTCCTAATTCACTTAAGTTAAGCATTTAGTCATCATCTTCGATTGCTTGTTTGTTTCGCTACGTCCAGATAGCAGGCGCAATAAGGCTTGTAATATTACATGTGATAGCTTCAAATTCTGCCAGGGGAGCAGCGAAACAAGTGAATTCATTTCCGGCTAAATGCTTTACGTATGTAAACAATCAAGGAAGCCTTGCAATATATGTGGCTATCTGCGCGTTTTTGGATGGTTAGCGATGTTGTTCAGTTATGCTAGACCATAATTTGTCGTAGCTAGAGAAACTCTATGTTCTTTTTTGCGATTTTACGCTTAACGTTCTTCTACAGACACAGATATGAAGATATGTTTTAAGATCGGACTAAATGTAATGATTGTTGCTCCTAGTGAAAGCATGAGCTCGGGAGGAAGAAAGCGCAAGTGCGATGCACGTATATAATTGCGTATATACTTGCGTATACACTATGCTTTCACAGGTTCGAGGTATTTTTGAAACCATGCGTATACCCCCGATACGTTTCCATGCTTATTTAGAACGCTGATATGCGCCGCGAGAGTAATTCTAGTTGAGATTCACCAATCGGCTCGGATTCAGTTCACAGCGGTAATACTCTGTCCGGTATCAGTGGCATAAGTACGGGTTCGTCCTATTTGAATTAAACTTGAAATGGTCGGTCCAATCCATGAGCTGCAACCGGACTGGTCCATCCAGGTTGAGATCTATACTAGGCCGATTCTACCGATTTTAGACGTATACTGTTATAGTTTTTCCTGTATCAGCCCCGTACCCGACCGGTGCGTCCGCATTGAGATGCACACCAAACATGGTCTCTCTTGTTAGACTTGCATACCGGACGTTGCCTGTCCGGTATAAGCACCATACTGGACGTGTCTGTGAGATCTGAGCGGTATACCGTACGGTATATATCTGTTTAAACTCTATACAGGACGGGTCAGACCGGTATGAGATTTGTACCAATAATACAGGACCAGTAAAAACAGGTTTGGCGTTCCATCGTATTTTTCACTAGGGCGGTCACCAACCGCATAACAGGAAAATCCAGCCGACACGGCACAAATACCCCGCGTTTCAAGCGGCGCGAACAAGCATGCAGTAGTGTCAAATTATGGGATCCCCAAAGGTACTGAAAAGATGCATTTTGATCTAACACAGCCACCTGAAAGGTGAAGTCCGTGTTGGAAGTACCTGCAATCTCTGTCATATTATGTGATATTGTGGCGGCACACTAACCGCTTACTAGTCAGTTAATCGCCATGTCACCTGCTAGTTACGGCCTGCCATAGTAAAATGTCCATCAAGGATAGCACCCAAAGCCAATGGCCTCCAGTTTGAAGCCGACACCAAACTTTATGGATGAAAATAGCTTTAATGCTATCGCCTATAACATGAAGCATTGTACTGTGAGCTTTGTAGTACTGCAAAAAAAAGTAGAATAACCTATTGCTGACTTTCTGGAATAAATCATAACTAAAGGCACTTTCACACGTGTAAGGGTTCGGCTTCAGTAATTAAAGCAGCCGTACACAGTAGGAAATATCGAAGAGTACATAAATTCTTAAATAAAATATGAATTGACACATTTGGGAAAAAAATTTAAAGTAAAGCACTGGACTTTGGCAGCGAAAACATTCCTTCAAGCAGTTATTCTTGACAACAAAGAACAATGTATACGTTTTATTTGTAAAGCCTGTAGCATGCCCTTAGCGTGACACCTTGCAGAAATATTACACATATATATTGGAAGAAGTATAGGTTAAACAGAAGTATCAAAAATTTGCTCGAAACATAGCTAATAACTGAGGCCAGGAAATTGTAACACAAAACGTGAGTTTATGGATGTGGTGGCAAGAAGTGTTAACACGCGCCTGCCGAACTGGTAAACAATACGTGCCTTATCTTAAGTGATTCGCTTTTCTCTTCAGCGGGGAGGTACAAAAGTCATTTCACGCTTCTTTGGTGCCATACTCAGACGGTAAATCAAGTCTTTACATCAACGAATAAGGCTGGAAACTGGTTCAATCTTAATATATATATATATATATATTGTGCAATAAAAACGAACCTTTTTGCAATCGACTGACAGAGAATTGTCTTTGTAAAAGAATCGGGCCGCGTTATTATTCTTATATCGTAGCGCTATCGTATAACCGTCACAAAATACTAGAATGTCTAAAATATTTTTTTTATGTTATGCATCTCTCAAGACAATTAATGAACCATGTGTGCAAGGAAAGATAGCGTAGATAGCTTTACCGAGAACTTAGCCTGGCAGCCTTGACGTCAATGCAGAAACCAAACTTTAGTTATCATATTTCAGCACGAGAATGGGTCACGTAGTTGCTTATATATAAAATACAAAAAAATTGAACAGTGCTTTCTTATACACTATTTCGAAAGCTTTGAGAGCTTTCAGTAAAACATAATCATGCAGGTATCGGTTTCTGACGTCATAGGATGACGCCAGCTTTGGTATGAGATACAAATTGTGCCACCTCAATTGAATAACAATGGCTAAAGAAATGCTTTTTGCACGAATCTCTTTTCAATGTAAAATATTGGACAGGTAAGGGATAGGTAAATGTTTGTCATGTGTTATGCGAGATAAAGCTCCTCTCGGTTTATACTACATTTCCCGCTTTAAATTTAGATGTTGACATGATAAAGGCCATTTGCGCACATTAACAATGTGGTAAGCTAGAAAAATACAGCCACCATTTCTTTATAAGCTAAAGCGAAACGTCCGAGACTAGGAACACTATTCCCTCACAATTTTACGATGAACACGAAAACTTACCTTCTGCTCGCACTACTCAGCGTCATTGTTGTATTAGCAAACGGTAAGTGTTTTGGTGATTTTATTTGTAATATATGTCTTAGTGCGAAACGCTTGTTATTTTAAAACACTGGCTGGCTTTCCGTTTTTGAATATCAGTTGAGTGGACGCTTAAACTCCGAATTTAATGATACAACGGACTACTGACAATGGTACCCGTCCGCGCCTCATCTTCTGTTTCTATGTCGGTCTACATAATCTTCGCCAATCAACTAAATACGGTTTTCATAATTTGTGCGACTAGTATCCAACTCATTCTCATTATCAAGCAGCGATAACCTACCGTATTAGGACCTCCTGACATATAGTACCCCGGTTAACCGAAACTTCATGAATGCACCTGCTTCGTGCCTGATTCGTGAAGGAAGGGCCCCGGTGGGATAAATTTATCTCACCCTCCCATCTCAAAAGATGAGACCGAATCGACAGTCCTCCGCAATTGTGCAATATCATGTCGTCTCAAAACGTCAGAGATAGCCTGAGTCAGAGATCGCCTGAATTAATCACTGCCTGGCCACGTGATGTGCGAAGTGCATGATGAATAAAAGGGCGCAGACGGAACGTGGACACAGAGAAGAATACAAGACAAGCGCCGTTTGTATTCCTCTCGGTGTCCACGCTCCGTTTGCGCTCTTTTATTCATCATGAACAGCTTTCAACTAGCCCAACTTTCCATTGTGCGAAGTGCCACCTGCTAGAAACATGCCCGTTATTTCCCGCCTGGAAAAGCCAACTCCAACTCAAGACTTTCAGAACTGGGCCGGTCTCTGAACGCTACAGCGTAAAGTGTATGAGCCTTACTCGAATAACTATATATTAATGTTGTCCATTTCTGGAACATGAATTACTGGTAACGGATACAAAATATTTATGTTATGTGATTTAGCAAGCCGAAGTGAGCCACAGAGAACAAAGGCTCAGAGCGTCAAGTTATAAATTTTTTAATTAAAAGCAAATCAGGCGTTGTTCACATGCGTTCTTATCGCAAATATGATAAGTATTTAATAACAACTTTTATACAAAATGCAAATCACTCGGCTTGGGATGAGCTTGTATCATCTAGAACCGCTAAATGTCAATTAAGGAGCCCCCTGAACAGTTTCTATAAACATCTATATTCAGAGGTTCACTTGAGACGCTAAGGCTTATTTTACGTTTGTAACACGCTGCAACCTGTCCGGTGTTTCAAACTGAGAAAAGAAATGGGGATGAAGCAAGCAGTACGTTATGTGGCCGGGTAAGGTTTCAGAAAGAGGGTGACCGCAGTTGACTAAGGGGCACGTGCGTTGCAAATATATGAAAGTGGTTATAGCCCTGTATTTGGCATAGCATTCGATATCGCTTATCTCTCCGACGACTCCATACTAATGAACCCGAGTGAACAGCGAAAACAGGCGCATTAGGATATAAGCTAGATGGAAACAACTCCACTGTTATCTGCAGCCGGCGTCGATATAGAGTTCGTTCTTTTAGCTGTTACACATGTTTTGCCAACTAGACGTGAAAAGTTAAACGTCGCTCAGACATAGTAGCCAAACAATAAGAGGGCTGTCAATATTGTTATAAACGTTGGACCAACGCATCAGTTTCTGAAAGCTGCTATGCAGGCAGTGATTTAGTTTTTGTTAAATTATCTGACTAGTTCCGAAGACTATATCTCACTTGTGATATGTGACTCCTAATGTGTAAACAGTGCTTTAAACGTGCCTAAGTTAAAAGCAACTGTTCTCCTCACTTTTTTTGTATCCTTCGAATCCCAGAAGAGGCTGTAAAGTAATTTGGGATTATTGCAGTGTCAAATACTTCAAATGGCTTAATGAACATAGATTGCATCTCAATAATATTTGAAACGACAAAAATTAGAAGTTAGATTAAGATTGCTCACATAAAAGCTTGGAAACGTTTTTTCACTGCCATTCCTGGACGAAACTTCTTCAAAACGCGTGTTTTGTAAGAGCGTTTAAAAATAGTTGACATAACATGAAGCTAACCAAAGCAACCTAACTAATAATGCCTGAATTGTTTCATGGTTGATATCTACAACAGGGTGGACAGCCCCTGAAGAATGTGATTATAAAGTGGACGAAGGAGATTGTGAAGGGGTGACTAAAAAATACAGCAGATGGTTTTTTCAAGGAAAGATTGGGCACTGCGGCCGATTCTTGTGGTGCGGAGCTGGCGGAAATGCGAACAACTTTGTCAACTGCACATCCTGCATGAAGACATGCTCAAGTAAGTTAAGTTCTCTCTCATCATTCATTACCCATTATGATTTGTAAAGAGATCATCTCTGTGATTTATAGGGCGAACAAGGTACGTACGTAGGTTATAAGCCAAAAAATAAACTTCGCGCCCAGCTTGCTTTATTGGAGGTTTATTTCTTGCAGTCACGTACAAGCTAAAGCTTTCAAGCTTTATTTCTTTTTTTACAAAGAGGTGGTGGCACTAAAGGCTGCGGTACCAGTCAGACAAAAAATTTCGACCAGTTGACATAATGAGAGTGCAGAAGGAATGCGGAGGTTTCACGTCCGTTTCACAATATTATAAATAAAAACATGGAGCCCATACAGGGACAGATAAACTAAGCGCTATGTACACTACTCCTGAGATGCAGACAAATGTAAAATTTCAGAGTAATATTTGTGTCTATTGTGAACGCCATCACGACATTCGCAACTCGCACAACGAGAGAAATGATAAGGAATTACAAGTTTATTTCCGCTAAGTTGTTCCATACAGCACTTTAAAATATGTACGCGTCACAAAACAGTACACGACATAACTTATGTCTCGTGTAAAATGTATTTTTCTTTGTTCAACGGCAAAATGTGTTCTCACGGTAATTACAATGTTTGTACGCTGAGCTGTGGGTAACTTCAAAATTACCGCAGGGCATTGTTTTGGCAATGTGTAAAGTTTGGAACTCAAGTACTGAAAAATCAAGTGAGCTAGGGTTGTAGAGGCAATTGAATTTTCTTTTTGCCTGTTGACTCGAAATAAGGTGTTATCTCTAAGCTGTTGTCGTATAATGAAAAAATGATTGGGAAGCTGTGAATGATATTTTGATAGCATAGAAGCCTGTAAATATGCAATGTGAAGATTGGAAGGATATCATGGATCACAAGGATTGATACGTAGGATTGACTTGTACGGAAAGGAAATGCTAAACATTTTGTACGCATCAGGAAGCTTTTCTGTACCAAGTGCAGTCTACGAAGGTTAGTTATCCGTTTTTTGCGGCTAACAATGCTTCAGTGATGCATATAAAAACGTAATAACGCGTTTTAATAAAGCGTGTTTACTGTTACTGCAAGAATATGCATAATGCGCAGTCGAAAAAAACTACAGGACTGTGTCAAATATACGACAAAAAGTCCTGTAGTTCTGTCGTAACCATCAGAATTTTGTGTAGTTCTGTAGTACTTTTCCGTAGTTCTGTAGTATATTTCTGTTGTCTGTAGTTCTGTAGCACTTTTCTGTTGTAACAACAGAAATTTCTGATGTTACGACAGAATGTTCTGTTGTCACTACAAGTTTCCCGTCAAAAACCGCACAGAAATTCTGTCGTAACATCAGAAAATTTTCAGTAATTCCCAGAAAGACAATTTTTAAAGACCTACAACGCGTGTTATATCACCCATTCTTTCAATGCCGTCTTCATACTAGACATTTGAGCGTAGACACAAGGACAAGTGAGGAAAACAAGGACGAGCGCTAACTTTCGACTCGGCAGATACCAACAATTCGACAAAATTCGACAAGTGGTGGGTTTCTCTCTCTTTTCTCAAGCTTAGTTTCCTCTCATGGGTTCCTTCCACAACATCGACGCATTCCTAGAAGCATCTTGCCTGGACTTCACTGCGCGAGAGTCGCGAAACTGACGTGCCAATTGCTACCTTTTCAACAGGTTTAAGCACCGGTGGCACGCCAAACTTCAGATAAAGCTTGAATACATGCAGGGGTAGGACAGGAAATTCACCGTCTCCAAATATGATGACTTCCTGATTGGACGTCGAAGTCTTTCGTGACCTTGGCAAGGTTGGTAGAACGGCATTCTACAGCGGCTGAGTCATGCAAGCAAAGTGACGCGCCAATGACTGAAATCGTGTTCATTTCTTGCGCTGACGACACGCAGCTGCTCCCTAAAACTCCTGGCTTTCCTACACCACTCCGAACGCAGCATTCGGCAGAGTCGCTTCCTTTGGCCCATCGAGGGTTCTTGTAGCACTAGGCGGGCCACCAGAAGCAACACTGCCGAATCCTACATCCAAAGTAATGTAAGCCAGCCAGGATTTTTAAGGACCAGCTGCGTGTCATCAGCGCAAAAAATAAGCACGCCTTTCATCATTGCCGCGTCAATTCGTCTTACATGATTCAGCTGCTGTGGAATGCCATTCTACCAACCTTGCCAAGGTAACGCAAGGCTTCGATGTCCAATCAGGAAGTCATCATATTTGGCGGTGGTGAAATTCTGCCCAACACCGGCAAGTACTCAAGCTCGATCCGACGTTTGGCGTTGCACCGGTTTTTAAACCTGTTCAAAAGGTAGCAATTACCACGTCATTTTCGCGACTCTCACGCAGTGAAGTCTAGGTGAGATGCTTCGAGAAATGCGTCGATGTTGTGGAAAGGACCCACGAGAGAAGAAAAAGAGGGAAAAAAGACGGAGCACCACACGGCTTGAAGAATTCTTTTTATCTTCCGAGTTGATGGTTAGCGCTTGTCCTTGCTTTTTTTCACTTGTATTTGTGTCTGCGCGAAAACTGTTCGTTTGCATGTCAACGAACTTGCCCAGCTTTCTGCTTTCATAAATGCCGTCTTTACCAGAAACATCACGGCGGGAATTTATGCTTCATGGCAATCTTTAATGTGTACTTTGTGTTACAGCTCACAATGACCCAGAAAGATTTTGCCGCGAGGTCATTGGCTCTCCGTGAGTAACCGAACACCAAACATGAGGACACACGCACTGGAGACGAAATGCCAAGAAGAACGACAGCAAGAGGTCTGAAGAAATTAGGAATAGACCACCTGCGGGGCGTCAATAGTGTAGAAATTACAAAAAGTGGACAAAATTTATTAAACAAAAAAATCTGTTCATAAACAAAGCCAGTTGTCTCTTATTTTGCAGAGTGCTTAACAACGTACTCTGTGACTTCTTAATGTTGCCATTGCAGGTGTGTACACTGGCGGCATAGCTGCCTTCAGAGTTATTTTGTTTCAGCGTGCTGACTAAACTCACAGATGGAATCACGTGGATTCCCGTGAGGCTTGCCAAGTTACGTGATGAAAAGCACCATTGATGTACTCCTGGAAGAACGACTAAACGTTTGCAGCCTGTATTCTGAGAATGTTTTACACCCAGAAATAAATAATGTCAGTTGATTTCACACGCCTAGCTTCCTTGACAACGTTATTTGTAAGCAGTGTTAATTAGCACCAAAAAATAGATTTTTTTGCCGATTAAGAGCATATACCGCTCCTGTGACCATTCAGCGCGTCACTTTTGACACTATCGCAGCTATTAAATACACCTACAATATACCGATTCAGGTATGCGTAAAGCTCTTTATTCGGAAAAGTTTTCGTTTGTTCGCACTGCCTAATCAGAGTGCCTAGGCTTCGCTTCTCATCATCTTAACGTTGCATCGCTAAACAACTCGATCTATATAAAATCTAGCATTATTTTTGCTATGAGCGGGAAACAACGAGCTCGGCTCTGGCGTGTAGCATATGGCAGGTGAAATTGCGGAGCGGCAATTGTTTTGCATGTTCTCTCCCGATACAAGACTCCACGACGAGGCAAGAGCTGGCAACTCATGTACCTCGTTTAAAATGACAGTGCCGAGATGCCGGTCAAAATGTCTGGGCCCTTGAAACCTGTTTTCGCCACTGTGTATATTGACGATGCAGGCTCTTTTGTACGGGTTGCCTAAAGTGGGGATTTATATTCGTACCAGTTAGTGTTTCATACAATGTAATTATCTTGACTGCAAAAAAAATGAAGATGTGAGAGACTTAAGACACGAGTCAGGGATAATAATTAGTCTAGAGACTAAACAATTTTCTCCTTTTTTTATGCAGAAAGGGGGCTCGAGTGTCCCCATGGCTAACACCCTACATGAAAAACGGCAAGGCAGGGTAAGGAAAGTAGGTTAACAGTCGGGGGTTTCCGGTTGACTACTCTGCGTTGAGTAAAACAAAATACTGACATTTAGGGGGCGGCAGCGAAATAAAGAAATGCGGTCTGAAATCCAAAAACTGCTGCTGAAGCAGTTTTGTGGCCGCTCTGAGGGCTGTGGCGTGCTGCAGCCTTAAGAAAACACCGCATCCGCTTTTCAACGGCAAGCAAATGACATTAGCACACCGAACGATGTTGCATGGTGAAATAGTGCTGCTATACTCATAGGACGTGTTAGTCCTGGGACAGCGTTACGCCTTTAAGGGTGCGAAAAGATCTAGTGCCAATTCGAAAACTCCACGTATGCGCCATCGAATCTCCAAAGGGGGCCACAGCCGAAAGTACCGAACACTCTCCGGTTACACAATTAAAAGTGAAATTGCACAATTTGACACTAAAACTGTGCTTTATATGAGTAAAGAACCAGCCGTTTGACACGGTATCGAAGTTTGGACAGCTGAAAATAGAAATGTTACTGTGTGCCTAATCTGCAAATCTAATGGTTATTACCATTGACCTCAACAGGATCAACATATATTATATAGGACAGCGGCCTCCTGTTTATTGATGTCTTTTCATTAATATCACGCAGTTAAACGATCAGCAGTCCTCACCGCCCTTGTCGCACACCACGACTTGAAAATTGCCATCTTTTTGAACATATCGACAACTTTCGTTTATAGCTTTCGGAATGAACAGATTTGCTCTTTCTCTCTCTCTCACCCCGCCGTTGTGGCTCAGTGGTCCCGGCGCTCGACTAATGTTCCCAAGGATGAGGGATCGAATCCCCGCCTCGGCGGCCGCTTTTCGATGGTGGTGAAAAGCAAGGCGCACGTGTGCTGTGCGATATCAGTGCACGTTAAAGAACCCCAGGTGGTCGAAATTTCCGGAGCCTTCCACTACGGCGTCTCTCACAGCCTGAGTCGCATTGGGACGTTAAACTCCACAAACAACCAACCAGATTTGCTCTCAGTGCCCTCAGGGACGAAAAGAAAAAAGTGCACAGTTCGCACAATGATGACGTCAAAAGAACTGATTATCTCTAGTGGTTGCAAGTCAGGTGAGTCACCACCCAGGAATGTCAGTGTGGGTCACTGCAAAAGACCTCCTAGTCACAGAGTCGACAGTCAGGTTTATATGTACACAATGACTTGAGGTATCAGTCCTATGTTATGAGGAGGTGTCAGTTCATATCGACAAACATCGGGAGGATCATCTGCACTGGTCAAAGCTTTGCTAAGAAAGCTGAAGATGCCTGCGATGGTTCTTTTTTTTAGCTGAAAAAAAAGCTTTGCGGGCTTCAGATGAGGAAGGAACAGTGACCAAGGACAACCCTTTATCCGTCGTAACGGCAGGTTGCGTTGGACAAGCGCTAATGAGGTGCTACAGTTATGCGCACAAAATTTCTCTCGTCTGTGATGACGTTAGCCGACGTCAGCAAGGAATAGGAAGTCATGGCTATCGCACGTTTTCACAGGAATCCGCTCTACTGATGGCGGGTATGTGGAATTGCTTGCAAACATTGTAAAGCTCTGCCCAAAGACTGTTTCAAGAGGACTATCTTATATTGTTAGCAATATTCGGCTGTAGCCTGCACAACCTATGTCAGCCAGAACTGGCTGGCTGGCCGCGAAATCTCACGACCCGTTCTCTCCAAATTTTGTGCTGATAGTTCAGCAGACTTACGGTCCGCTCCCTATGTCTGGGACGGCTTTGGGGGGGTGAAGAAACAGCCTTATAACACGAAATAGTGGCTAAAGGCAGCCATAGCTGACTCAGTGGCCAACATTTCTAAAGATCCCTGGATCTGAGCATGCTACCGCTTCTGAATTCAAATTGAATCAATTTTTGGGGAGTCGCAGGTTTATTGCTTTGTTGTGTAAACAGTAAGCAATGCAGTTCCCAAAAATGGAGAAACTGTGTCCATATCTTGTGGAGATATTCTTCTGTGCCTGAAGCTACATTGCGTTCTAAAATACCTCGTTCGTCCGGTGTGTGACTCCGCCTGGTTTGGGAAGGGAAGTATGTCCTTGAAATCTGGGTATCCAGTTTTCACGCAGCTTGAAATGCAAGCAATTTTTCCGCCAGCTGAGATATGCTAGTAACTTGTGCAGTATAATTCCCAGGAGAACAAGATTAGTTCTTAAAACGTGGCTCTATCATTCGTAGTCGAATGATTATAAGTTGTTGTTTCCACTTTCATATTAACGAGACAGCAATATTGAAATCAACAAAATTTAATGATCTGATTCAAGTATTCAAAGCATGAAACCTTGAGAGGCGCTTATACTAGGGCCAGAAGATGACGAATTAGGTTGAATTTTTTCTTATTTTGTATTGTGTCCATCGGTCACTATTATTTTTTATTCTTTTATTCCTGTTGCGTGAAAAGCTTACTCTATGCTCTGTTCTAGCATAGCTAGTCCAACGCTCTTCTTCGGCATTGCGATAGCTTGCCACCTGTCATGAAGAGGGTGCGGGTTTGAATCTCATAATAGGTATTATATCTCACGGAATTGTTACTATTTTAGAGAAATCATTTCACCTATCTTGGCTTCATATGGAGCAGTCTTAAACTTGTTACCATTATTAGTTTCTGTAATGTGTTAATTTCGGGTGCTAGATCCTGCGCTCGTAGAGACATTACCTTGTCGACTGATCAAAAATTTTCCAAGAGGTTTGAGGACTGTTTGTGTGACGTCCTGTTACCGCGGTAACTTTTTGGCACCGCTAAGTTGCTACGCTATTTGTTAACAAGCTGTAGCCTAGCTTTCTAAGGCGGGCAATCTGCGTTCAAGTCCATATTTTAAACAAGAAGAGGCCACTACAAAAATAATCTTCCGTACTCCCTTCCCACAAACAATTCCGGGATTCTCCATCAGCAAAATGTTTTTCTTACACTTTCGTGCTTCATGAACGCTTTCCAAATATTCAGCACGAAACTCTATAAACTTAGAAGAAAGCATTTCCCGCATCTCTATAACAGATACATTCCCCTGCGACAAAGCGTAATCCTACGAGAGAATTCATGCTAGCACCTCTTGTCTTGCAAATGTTTTTTAAAGATGTAAACGTTCTATGACTACTGTACCGTTTTAAAATAATCATTTACCTTCCTCTCAGCAAACAGATTTTGGCGCATGATAGCCTCAGCTGCCTATGTGCCACAAAACCCAACGCATCATAGCATAAGCTAATCATGGGCGACCTAACTGTTTCGAGCAACGGACCATGGCAGAACACATGAGTAATTTTAGTAATTTTCTGATTATGGACATTACTCTGAACTTTCTCTCTGACATCAAGGGCTACTTTATTTCCTTAGGGAATTTTCCGATTCGATTGAGAGCCTCCTGGGGATCATGAATGTTTGCTCATTGTACACAAATATCCCGCACGCAGATAGCATAGCAGCAACACTGGGCGTCTTCTAAAATTGGAACTCCGCCATAGATATCGACAGTTGCACTGTCTCCATCCTCCTCGTACAGGTCCTGAGATCCAATAAATTTGAATTTTTAAAACAGCACTATCTACAGATTAATGGCACTGCGATGGGAATAAAAATGACCCCAACTATGCAAGCATAATCATGGTCCCACTAGAAATGCCCATCCTGGAAAGACGGACGAAACAACCATTCTTTTACAAGCGTTTTCTTCATGACATATTTCTTGTGAGGGACATGATAAACCAGGCCTGTTGGAATTTGGTGCGTACATTAATTCCCTGCGTCAAATAAAGTTTACCCACACTATTTCTGACTCGAAGATTAATTTTCTTGACGTAGAGATCTCAATAGAGAGTAATTGCCTTTTCACTATCGTATACAAAAAGCCCACGGATAGACCTCAGTATCTTCAATTTCACAGCAACCATCCCAAACACTGCAAACCAAGTATCCAATACTCCCGGAAGCACCCATGCTGACTTAAATGCTACAACAAAGACGATTTTGACCAACATGCGCAGAATCTCAAAGCTTCGTTATCCCGTCAAAATTACACGGCAGAAATAGTTGAGAACGCAGCTGAGCACGCCAGCATTATAGACCGTGCCTATGCCCTACAAAATAAAGCATTGAAGGAGGACGGTACCACCAAAAACACACCTGATCCCAAGCGATTCCTCAACAGCTTTCACAGTGAATAATACACTAAGCCTTTATTTTAACATAATACGACCAAGTACTCGGTTGTCATCTATATTCAATGAGCCACACGGGTTGTGCACCACCGTGACAAGATCTTGAGATACCTACTTGTTTATGCCAAATCAAAGCGTTTGCCGGCAGTTTGCGGTGCCACCCACGCTAGAAACCTCGCTGAAAAGTCTGTCCGCATATATCGGACAAAAATGGCAAAATCCAAGTCGGAAAGGTTTCACTTTCCCACAAATGACGACGCCGACTGCGACGCAAGCAATATGGTTTATAAAATGCACTGTGAGTTTTGTGGGCAAGAGTACACCGATCAGCCCAATACATCATTAAGATTCCGCTTTAACAACCACCAGTCCCATGTCTTAACCTTACCCAATAAGCCCCTCTCGAAACACCTGCGTCTGCCACTCCACCGTTATGAAAATATTCGTGTTAGTCGTCTCAAGTCCGACTTGCCTAACATCTATTACAGAGGACACAGAGAATCATGCTTCCTTCATAAGTAAAAAAAATAGTCCTGCAGGCGTAAGGCCCAAGGCGCTAGACAACCACATTGATCATGTAGGCCAATGAGCCAGCATAAGGAATGACGACCGATCCCGATCATAAGCGAACGTTCCTATAGGTTTGAGTGGAACTTCTCTATTGCAAAGACAATAGCTAGGCATTCCAGTTTAGATCCTTAGCCAGCCTTGCTAAGAACAAAGCTAGCGGAATTGATGGCATTCCAGCTGAGTTGCTTCAAAACCTGAACCATGACGCTGTTAACATTCTGCATACATTATGTCAGAAGATTTGAACAACCCTGCAGTGGCCACAGGATTGGAGGAGGTCAGTTTACATCCCCATTCCAAAGAAAGGCAGTGCCAAAGATTGTTCCAACTACCGCACGATCGCGCTTATTTCGCATGCTAGCAAGGTGATGTTGAAAATCCTCCAAGGAAGGCTGTAGCAGTATGTGGATCGGGAGCTTCCGGACAGGCAAGCTGGGTTTCGCAAGGGCAGAGGAACTAGAGACCAAGTTGCCAACCTTCGCTGGATCATGGAAAAAGCAAGAGAGTTCCAGAAACCCATCTACTTCTGCTTTATTGATTATGCGAAAGCGTTTGACTGCGTAGATCACAGCAGATTGTGGCAAGCTCTCCAAGAGATGGGAGTTCCAATTCACCTCATCTGTCTCCTCAGGAACCTGTATGAAGGGCAAGAGGCCACAGTCAGAACTGGGCATGGTCTTACTGATAGGTTTCCGATTGAGAAAGAAGTGAGGCAAGGCTGCATACTGTCGCCCTGCCTATTTAATCTATATGCAGAGTGCATCATGAGGAAAGCCGGTCTGGACGAGTCTTCAGCTGGAGTGAAGATTGCTGGAAAATGTATCAACAACCTTAGATATGCGGATGATACCACTTTAATGGCAGAAAGTGAAGCGGAACTCAAGAGACGTCTGATGCGCGTACAAGAAGAGAGTGAGAAGTTTGGGCTTAAACTGAACATTAAAAAGACAAAGATCAAAGCATCTTGCCCTATCAAGTCCTGGAGCATCAAGGGACAAGAAGTGGAAGCTGTGACAGATTTTCTTTTCGTGGGCTCCAAGATTACCTCGGAAGGAGACTGCAGCCATGGAATTAGGAGACGCCTGTTTCTGGGAAAGAGAGCAATGGTTTGCCTTGACCGCCTAGTAAAGAGCAGAGACATTAGTCTGCCAACCAAGATCCGTATAACTCGTGCTATGGTCTTTCCAGTTGTGATGTATGGATGCGAGAGTTGGACTGTGAAAAAGGCTGACCGCCGAAGAATTGACGCGTTTGAATTGTGGTGCTGGCGAAGATTCTTGAGAGTTCTTTGGACTGCCAGAAGATCAAATCAGTCGATACTGTCGACCATAAACCCTGACTGCTCATTGGAGGGTCAAATTCTAAAGTTAAAGCTCAGCTACTTTGGTCATCTGATGAAAAGAGAGGAGTCGCTGGAGAAAGATTTGATGTTGGGAAAGGTTGAGGGTCGCCGGAGAAGGGGTAGGCAGCGAACGCGATGGTTAGATGGCATCCTCGAGGCACTGCAGATGAAGTTATGTGATGTTAGGAAGATCGTGAGAAACCGGAAAGCGTGGCGTGACATGGTCAATAGGGTCACGAAGAGTCGGACACGACTGAACGACTGAACTGAACTGAACTGTACGGTGTAAGTAGAAAGGTTCGCGAGCAGCAACCTTCAAGGCGTAAACGAACAGATCAGGGAATGTGAACCGCTTTTTACCCACAAAAGACACAGAAAGAATTACAACTAGACCAGTCATCTAGGCATGAAACGAAAAAACACAACGGCGAAATGAAAAAAGAAATGAACAAACTCAAAATAGCAATGTAGAGAAAAGCTCGCCAATGAAATGCTCACGCCCAGTCCAACACTCAGGCCTGAACAACCTCAGAGGTAAAACTCTCGACGCTGGGCTCACAGGAAAAAAAGCCCCATCCCCGATGAGCTGGATTTCTTTTTGATACAGCATGCTTCGATCTGCTTACTGTCTGGCCCGGCACTATAGCCTTGCTTTCGGGTTGCCACAATGCCGGATGCCCTCATGTGCATGTTTCGTGCGACGCGGGTTGTTGGCGCGTACTTTAACCGCTTTCACAGCAGCGGCAGAAGGTCTGAAAGCCCGATGGTGTATGGCGTATTAACTAAATGAAGGTCTCGGTGCAGATGGAACCTAATGAAGCCAATGAGATTCAAGAGCGAAGGTGAGGTTGTGCTGCAGTTGCACATTGACGAAGACGGCCATGTTTCCTACAGTGTGCTAAAGTTCAAAATGAAATGTTTGAATCCAGAGGACTTTGACGTTTGGGCATGACAGAAGTATATCTTCCACTGTAAAAAGCAAGAACATTCATGTCTCTGGCATGTGCAGGCTGGTAGGTGACGCGCTTGGGAAAGTGACTGGTCGACGTATTTTGAGATTTACGAAACAATATTAAATTATCTAACAGAATTCGTGAGTGCGGTGAGCTCCTGCAAGATGAAAATTAACGCACGGCTGCACTAATTGGCCCCAGATAAGAGCGATAGATGCGTGATTCAGACGCGCAGGTAGCGTGTTCATGGAGGCGTTTACATCTGTGTTGGATGTGTTTATAGTAATGGTTTGGTTTGGCTTGGTTTGTGGGTTGTAACATCCCAAAGCGACTCAAGCTATAAGAGACGGCGTATTGGACGACCCCGGGAATTTCGACCACCTCGGGTCCTTTAACTAGCACTGGCATCGTGCAGCACACAGGCGCCCTGCTTTTCGCCTTCATCGAAAAGCAACCACCGAGACCGGGCGTTTACACGTGTTATGTAAAACGACATTAGGTTGATAAGTTGCCAGATGCTAGAGAGGCCTACGCCATTAGATATTAAGGAAGTAGCCAAGTGAATACCTGCAAAAGGTTCCGCAAGCGGAATCAAACACAAGCCGTTAACACTGTCGCATGAAAGCTGAGAGCGAACCAAATTTCTTTGGTCATTTCTTGAATGGAACTTGGCAATATTCCCCTTTGCGCCTTGAATGATTATAGAGGTTAGGTACGCCTTGTGTAGAATTGAGAAGAACAGTGACGCAACAGCTATTTGGAAGAAACTGATGTTTGTGCGCTCCAAGCATGCTGTGGAAGCGAGTGCTAAACTCCCAGCGTCGATGAAGACCCCAAATATATTGCTGGATTGTCTAACCGAATAATCATTTACCTCTACTCAATATTTGGCTACTTAACAGTGAAGCTGACTGGAGCGGCGGCGCTGTTGTTGGCCAGTGCTGTCGTCGCCAATTGTGTAACCGATGAACAACTGTGTAAAGTTCATCTAACATCTCTGTCACATTTATTACTGGCCACATTGAAGCCAAAGGTAGCACCGCCGAAGCCAGTACTGATTAAATTGAAGTCCAAGGTGGCGCCGCCGAAGCCAGATTTTTTATTACTGGGGCCTTTAAATCTAACGCGCTAAAATATTAAATATACAGAGGTGATGATGGTGTGGAATGATGCAATATCATAATAAAGGAATAAATTGTGACAATAGTCGGACGTGTACATGCCATCAGCATAGATTCTTGTCTCTCGCGAACAGAGAAACGTCGTTCATTTCTAGATACGGCGTTTTAGACGCCCATGCATCATCAGGAATGTTGGGTACGGGGAACGTCAACATAGGCATATAGACAAACTCCAGTATCATGTATGCACAAAAAAATTATGTTTTCCTTCATAATACGTGCGGCTGCTGTGAGATTTATGCGAAGCACCTCTATAAACTTTGTCTTTTAGGCCTAGCAGGGGTGTGAAAAATAGAGCATATGTATTTCAAGAAATAGAAGGCAGGCCATCTTATTTATTTAATCTTAGCTTACAATAGGACGGTGTGTACTTTCGTATGCATCAGATCAAAATTACCGTTGTCTGTCTTTCTATCATTGCCATGCGCTAGGCGTCCTGAGAGGAGATGTTGATCTAACGCAGCTGTTGCATATGTACGTACGTGGCTGCAGCACAAAGGAAGTTTCACAAGCGCAGCTGTCAAATAGAACTTGCATGTAGTTTCCAGCGCTGTCGGCTTCTGGGCACTTGCCTACATTCTTTATGTACTTTTGAAATATACGCATCACCTTGCTGCTGGAAGCATGTTTTCCTTTCTTTCGATATTTTCGGCGCTGCAAAAGCACTCGCTGTGTACAACGACTCTCTTGCGCCTGCATAAGATAATCGAACATAGAGTCTTCGGTTTTCACTTCGGCCTTTTACATAGGGTCTAAATGGACGTCTATGTCGTCTGCAAACAGTGAAGCGGGGTCGCCCTCCTACAATCATTTCGACTGGTGCCCTTCAGAACTCCTAATAGAAGCTTGTGGATACTGGCGGTCACTTCATGTTAAGCTGCTCTGGTTCAATTACTAATTCTTCCGTTATTGATTTCTCAAGTTCCCTCAGCATCGCATAAGATCCTCCTCTTAAAGCTCGTACCTAAACACGTCGATAGAATATGCTCCCTTGGATCTTCGCTCACCGAGTACGTCCTCAATATGCGGCATGGAAGTATATGGCTGCTCGAAATCTATGCTTTCACGGCCAGGAAGCAATATTTTTGAAAGCCCACGGAATCCTCTGCCTGCCCCGATCCTTTCTTTGTGTCCAAGTTTAGTAAAATGTTTAAGATTCCTGCTTCTGCTATACTAGGCGGTTCTAGATAGTTTTCTGGGCAAAAACTAGTAGGAGACGTAGTTCCGTTGTCTGTAGTGAAAATAGAAGTAAAGTAGTTATTCAGCGTGGTTGCAACATCTTGGTTTTCCTCTGGAGATATTTGGTTTTTGATTTCGTGATTTAGTGTTCAGGTGACGCCAGAACGTTTGGGGAGTATCTTTTAAGAAACCAGTCAGTGTATTAGTAAAGTATATTGTAGCTTTTTTTATTTTGTATATCAAATGAGTGATGGCCAAGGTTAATTCTGCAATTGTTTCGGTGATGGATGGCATTTCTGCAGTTTTTTGCTGTCGTAGAACTTTTCGCTTGATCATGGATTACATTTGCATATTTTTTTATTCTTGGCAGGCACATAAATAGTAACGCAATATTACACAACGTTTCTGAATATCTGCCAAAACGTTCCTATGTCAGTATTTATGTCATCTGATAGTTCTTGAAATGATGTTAGTTCGTGTGATAAAGTATCAACCATGGTAGTGTCGTCAGCTCGGTTGTAATCAGGATACGTTAATGTTGTTTGCAAACGAGGTGCATTACAGTAATTCGGGACAGAACACATTACTAGTTTGTGGTCAGACAGGTCATTTAAAATTTCAACCTTTATTTCTCGACAGGGGAAGCGACTACTCAGAAAACTAAATCTAGAACGTTAGAGCTGGCTCCTTGCACACGTGAAGGTTCTGTTGAGACTTGAGAGGTTAAAAGAAAGCATTATATTAAATACATCAACCCAAGTTGAATTATGGTGTAGTGTATTCAAGTTAATATCAGGGAGATTGAAATCCCTATAAGTATTAGTCTCACTCCCTTAACATGATGTTGCATATACGTATACAATGATGGAAGTAGGACAGGATCGGAGCAAGGCTAAGACGCAACCCACAAAGATGGTAGAATTTGAAAAGCATAGTTTTTAAAAAAAATTGCTTCTACTCCCTCAACCTCAGGTAACTTAGCGAAATGTACGTTTTTTTCTTATCAATAATGCAACTTTCTCCTCCTCGCGTCGGCCTGTCCTTGCGTGCTATTGAGTAATTTATGGGGATTACCTGAAAGTCTTTGGTTTCTCTTGTTAGCCAAGTTTCTGTTATAGACATGAATTTTCGCTTTAAACCTTATAACAAAGATTCCAGTGGACCAAGATTTGTTGCAGTTGCGATTTGTGGCAGTTGCGTAAAATGTTCGTTTTGTGTCTGAAACTAAGAAGCTTCGGTGTTACAGGTGTTGTTTTGTTTTCTGATCATCTACCAAGTATGTGAATGCGTTCTGTTGCAACTTCCAGTTTTAAGGATCCTTTAACAACTTTCTGATTCACAGTTCGCTTCAACTAGTCACTGCTTTCTTCTTGCTCTTGAGACATGCCATAAATTATAAGATTAGATCTTCTGGAGCAACTCTCGAGTTCGTCTAGCTTAAATTCTAGAGATAGTACGACCTGTTGAAGACTTGCAACATGCTCTGTACACGACTAAAACTTGTCTTCAAGGGAGAATTAGCCGTTCTAATTTGTTGTCTATTAATCTTAACCTTTCTAATTTTATTGTTTTTATGCCATCTGCTATCTGCCGTAGCTGTGCGAAAGTTCTGCCATGTCAGACCCAGGATTATTCTCAACGTTGCCCGCAAGCAGATAACAATTTCATTATATGCACCACATCGCACACTGCATAAAGAACTACCGCAGGGCAGCGCAGCCCAACAAAGCAACGCTTGCTAGTTAGAAAACATTTCTCAAAACGCTTTGTTACCGGCACGAGCAAGAAAAACGGTTTATCCGTCTCCGCGCAAGCCCAGCTGCTGTACCCAGTGGTCTGAAATCCTTCTTTGACGGCTTTTATAGTCTAGGAATCTTGCAGCGCCGCTACGCAAGGCTTGAAGACCACACTGTCGCCGCCATTAGTCGCTGGCGATTGTAGGTGACGAAATCAATCGGTAGATCGTAGGACAAGGGGCGTTGAAAAATTGTCGTAACGTAGTACATGAACATGTTGGTACTGGAAGTGCTGCCATAGTTGTTGGCCTCCCGACGGTATGACCAGCAGGCTGGCGATGATAATTTGAGGATCATATTGGGCGTTTCGTGGTCATGATGAGTCGTGCTTAGTTATTGTAGTCCTTACCCCTCAGAGCTAAGCATTTTTACTCATTTTCAGTCAGTTGCATTTATTTCAGGCTATCGTTTGAGATATTGGTAGTTTCTTAGTGACGATGAGTCATGCTTCGCCATTGTAATCATTACCCGTCAGATCTAAGCATTTTGCTAATTTCTAATCCGTTGCGGCATGTGAAGTCATAGTTTGACATATTTGTCGTTTCAAAGTTCAGACATACCTAGTCATTGTGGTCATTACTACACATAGCTAAGATTTTTACTTATTTCTTATCAGTAGCGGGAATTACAAGTCGTAATTTGACATATTGGTTATTACGAGTCGTTAGTAATCATCATTATTACTCTTTTGCATTATTCAATAACTCTCCGTGTACATCTATATATTTTCTACATTACTTATCACCAGCAATCGTTTTCATTCTTATTCTCCCTCCTCACACGTCCGCTGTTTGGGAGGAACACATCAGAGCGCAACAGGTGTGACGCACAAGTCACGCGCACAGGTTTTTTTGCTCCATGAGCCTAAAAAGGTAAAATTCTAGTGCATCCACGTCTTGGCGGCCGTAGAGACGTATTTCATGAAAATGAAAGATTGGTACCCGGGTTGGTGATACGGCAATCTTACTTGACCAGTATGCGATTCCCTGAACCAATAAATGTCTGATAAGCATTGCTACCTGCTGGACGCTGCGTCTACAACACCATCTTTGTAGCCGGATCCTTCATTGGCTCAACTAGCAGTGTTTAACTAGTCGTCACTAGTCGTCATAAAAGCCCCTTCGACAATTGCTTTTTGGCCTGAAAAACTCGCGATTCGACGTCCTTCAAATATATTCAATTATTGGGCTAAGATATTTCGCTATTCTCTCACTTCAGCCCAGCTACAATGATCTGAAGGAAAAAGGCAAATTCATTCTTTTTATGTTCGATCACAACATACGCGAAAAACACAGGTGTATGAGAATGCTTCAGAGCCAATTACTGCAATGAACCTGGGTTCCGTTATTTGGTTTGTATCTTTGAAGAACATCATTTAAAAATTTCGCATTAATTCTCTTCATTTCCGACTGAGCAATTTCTAAGAATAATGTATATTTTCTTAAAACGCCCGAATTCATGCTTCCCAGACCTGAAAGAAAGCACATTTTACTAGTTGGGAAACAGAGTGAAAGGATATGACTTGTCACAGCTACATGCAACCAACGTTTTAAAATATACTCCCAGCTCGAGCACAGCGAAAAACATTCAGAGGTATTCAGAGTCTGCTATAGTAACGTATTCTTATTGCACCGTGGTTAGTTATATGTAACAACAAATTACCTAATTTTACAATGATTGCTTTCAGGATAATGTGCAAATGCAAAAGTTGTAGATTGCCTCGAAAAACTGCTACTTTGCTTCTACTACGTTGCGACTGACGCAGCTCTATTTATTGGGCTTCAAAATATTGTTGCGTGAGCAACTGTTTGTGTTAAATCATTCGCCAGGTACATATACCCAGCTTCATTGGAGGTATCACTATAGCAGAAAAACGAATTATTTTATCTGGAACGAGTCTCGGGCCATCAAGTGGCGCCGTTGTCAGAACGAACATTTTTTTATTGCGCCAGGTATCTTTTCTTTTCGGCTGCTAAGAATTCACTTTACTTAAATGTTTGCTTGAATGAATTTTCATTTCATTTTATTACCCTCAAGCGCATACGCATTACAGAGGGGAGTGGTACATCATATATGATAGAAAGCATAGAACACTAAATGAACAAAACATAACAAAGGCTAAACGAACAAGGGAATACAGAACAACGAAAACGATCTTACAATAAAGAAAGTTATACAAGCGGAATAAATTGAAAACAATCATAAGCGGTGAGAGAACAGCATTATACAGCGAAAAGAACAACAGCACTGGGAGCAAACAAGCCTGAAAAGCCAAAAAACGAAAATAAGATAATAGTCAGGGAAAAAAAAAGTGTCACGGGTAAGCTTCAAGATATTGCATCAGTGATGAGCGAAATGAATCGTGATCTTGGATTAATGTGATATCGGGCGGAAGGCGATTCCACTGACGTACGAGGTAGAAAGGAATGAAAAAGGGCATTAGTATTGCAAGTTATGACATTTACTTTGTAAGCATGATCGACGCGGGAGGAGCGATACGATGGCTGCGAAATGAAAGTATGCCTCAATTTGTTATGATAATAAATTTTGTGAAAAAGGCTAAGACGTGAAATTTTCCTTCTAAGCTCGAGAGATGGCAAAGATAGCGTTAGTTTCATTGAAGTTATGCTGCTAGTGCGACTGTAATTGGAAAGAATGAAACGCGCCGAATTATTTTGCACCATCTCAAGTGAGGATTTGAAGTTCGTGAAACCGGCATCCCAGATTGCAGAAGCATATTCAATCTTTGAACGTACCAATGCTTTGTACATAGTCATTTTAGTCGAAACAGGTGCCTTCGAATAGTTACGGCGCAAATACCCAAGCATGCGGTTACTGTTGTTAATAATGTAATCAATATGTTGCTTCCAGCTGAGGTCATTAGTAATATGCACACTTAAATATTTGTACGAAGTAACAGTATCTAAATGAGTGTTATTCAATACATAGCAAGCAGGGGGGAAATTACTGCGCGACACTCGCATAGCTTTACATTTTTTGACATTTAGGTCCGTACACCATGTGCTGCACCATTTAGTTATATTACTGAGGTCAGATTGTGAAGAAGAAACATCGGCGGGTTCAGCAATCTCGCGATAAATAACACAGTCATCGGCAAATAAGTGAATAGGGGAAGTCACAGAGTTAGGAAGGTCATTAATATAAACTAAAAAAAGAAGAGGGCCCAAAACGGACCTTTGCGGTACACCTGACGTAACAGGTGTTGATGGTCAACTAGCCAATCAATTTAACTAGCCGTTTGCCGGAATATATGAAATTCTAGTATTGTCGCTTCTGCTCAATCAATAAATAAAATGTAGTAAATTTTTATTTCCTAGTTAAGTATTTGAAAGAAAAAATACTGAGATCACTGTAGATGCCTTTGAGCAGCTCTCAGCTGGTTTGAAGTGGCTAGGAATCACCACGTTTATTAAATTCTTGATTAAGTTGAGCTAGGACATTAAGTATTTTATTGGAAGGATACATTAGAGAAATATAGCCCTTCAAGGCTTATCGTGCCATAATACCACTAAACCGCAGAAAACTAAGATTACAATGCAGGTTTGCGTCCTCATTATCATGATGGAAGCAAGAGATCTGTTATTCTTAGAAATGTCGCTTGAGTTTGTATGGGCACGCAAATGTTACTTTTCATGCTCTTTTCACAATGACAATTTTCTAAAGCCTTCTTTGTTATGTCACTAACATAATTTACAGCTCGCATTTCGTGGGAAAAAGTCAGAGGTTTTTAGGAACTGCTTATAATTTACGTAAGCGGTTCCATAACGAAAATACGCATTATAAGTTTTACTGCTTGCGGACGTGATAGCGTTGGCTCGATGACGTGCAGTAAATGAGTAAAAAATATTGCCTCAATAATTTCCATTTTGATCGAGAAGCCGAATCTCGGCCATAAAGAGCAGATTTCTGTTACTACTTTATTTTAAGGCTAAAGCCCTCAATGGCTCATTGTTGTCGTCAGCAAAAGTGTCACGCTTTTGCGGTAGCTCTGATTCTTAATAAATATATTAGTAAGCCTTGTCTCCCACCGTGGAATCAAACTTCTATATCTGGGATCCTCAGTTCAGTGATTCACCACTGCGCCACGCACAGGGTTTTTTTCTTTATTTCTTGTTAACAATATAATTTACAGTGAAGCAAAGGCAAAGTATAACATGAAACGTTCTAGCAAAAGAAAGGGTTCACAAAGTTTCAAAGATGTTTTAGATAAGTCAGTTCGCTGAAAACAGGTATCCAATCAGGTTTCACACTTGGGATATTATAGATGGCGATCAGGTTGTTGAAACGTTCAATGAAGTACTCCCTCACGGAGCGAGCATCCATGTCCGCGTGTGCCATTCTCGTTTTCCATATACTGTGGTGGCAAAGCAACATGAATAAGTCGTATGGCACGCCCCCTTGATTATGGACTGGCATGAACCATATACCTATAGTGTAATTTGAAAATCCTCTGCCGGATATCTCACAAAACGACTGCATCCCAGAAATAAAGAAAAATATCGTCTATGGTTTCCGGCTTATGACAAATCAAGCAGTCCACCGATCACGGGACAGACACCTTTTCCCTAAACCACTGTTTAACAGATAATGAACCACTGTGCCAGTACGGTCGTCAGCAAAGTTTTTCTTCCTGCGCCACTCCCCGGATCATGAAACGTTCTTCATAATTCCCCTTGTCTATAGTGAGAACGATAGCGAGATTGCGAGAGTGACAGATATTGCTGTTTTCCTTTCCTGTACACGAATTATAGAACGCCGGTGAACTTTAATGCGTTCAATGGAATGCTGGTTGTGTTCGGCATGGGGTGCGCGATGTACCGTCATGACAGGTCATGACGTCACAAGGTCATTAGAAGCTGACCCCACTGGGCGTTCTATGCCATCGCATCTGCCACATCAGTTTTGTTCGTTTAATTTTACGGCGTATATTTCTTTTTCTTTGTTGTGCCGGGCTAGCTCTCTCTTGACATTTCGGCTCCATCTTTGTGCCTTGAGCCTCTTTTCCAGGTCTTGTTTCTTATTACACATCTGTAGAAGTTTACCATCAAGCCTGTCCAAAACATGGAATATCCTCAGACACCTGCTAGACCCCGACAAATCAAAGATGCAGGAAAATATAAACCAAATCAAAGTTAAACACGCGCTCGAGGATCGTACGACCAGCTAGTAAACGAATTATTCGAAACATATATTGGCCGAGCAGAGACCGAGACGTTACCAACATACACGGGACCAAGCAACCTAGACTTGGACACTCTCATCACAAAGGCTGGGTCCGAGTTCAGATAATGGGGCTAAAAACGAGATCTGCCCCAGGCCCCGACAGGATTACAAACACGATCCTTAGAAATCTAGATGATGAATCAATCACGACCTTAACGGAATATATGAATAAGGTGTAGGAGGACGGAAAACTACCACAAGCGCGGAAAAGAGCGAACGTAGTCATCATACCCACACTAGGCAAACCACCAAAATTAAAAAGCCTGAGACCCATCTCGCTAACCTCGTGCGTAGGAAAGCTGATCGAACACGTAATACAAACGAGACTCACTAGATGCATAGAACAATGGAACCTCTGGCCACATGAGATGGTGGGCTTGATGCCAGGCCCTAAGCACACAGGACGTGATGCTCAGACTTAGATGCGACATCATAAATCAAGACTCTTGAGACACAAAGACTATTCTCGATCTAGACATGAGAATCTAGATCGACAATGTCAAGTATAAGGCAATACTCAGGAGACTCCAAAGTTTGGGGTCGGCGATAAAACATACAATTACATCGAAGACTTCCTCTAGGACAGGAAGATAACCATGAGTTTCTAGAAGGTCAAATGCCCTACTGTCACACAATGAAACAGCAGAACACCCGACGTCTCCGTCCTGTCCCCTTTCTTTTTAACACAGTGATGAGGGGATTACTCCCGTTACTAATAAAAATACGAGACCTAAAATTCAGCATGTACACTAATTATATAAATCTCTGGATAAATAAGGGCAGCGTCGCAGAGATAGAGAGTAAACTACAAACCGCCGCGGACGAGGTAGTCATGTACGCTGCCGAAAGAGGCCTAGCTATCCTGCTCGCCGCAAACATCGGAGCTCTTCATATACAATACGAAATATAAGAAGGGTAAAACACACATAAAGATAAATGTAGAAAACATCTCGGTACCTCAAGTAGAGAAAATCAGAATATTAGGAATGGTCCTTCAAGCGAAAGGCCGGAACACAACCACCATAGAAAAGTAATTACGCGGCACAAGTCACGGGCATTTTCAGGAGAGTAGCTCTCAAAGACCACGGTCTCAAAGAACGCCGTTTACTGAGAATGATCCAGGCTCACGTCATCAGCTGCATATGCTATGCCACACCTTTCCTTAACATCAAGAAAGCTGAACGTGACAGAATCGGCACCATAATTAGGAGATGGGCCAAGCGAGCACTAGGTTTCCCTAGTCCACCTTGAAGGAGAAGCTGGAAAAAGTGAGGATACACAACACATGGCAAGAGCTAACTGAGGCTGTCCGCATCGCACAGCTAGAAAGATTAGGTCAAATGGAGACAGGAAGGACCATCCTTGAATGGACTGGCTTCCAACCAGACAGAAGTGCACAAGACAAAAACTATTCCACCCGACACAAGGAAACACCTGCTAATACCTCCTTTGCCAAGAAACGTGCACCCGGAACATATTAAAAGACGTTGAGAACATCGAACAAAAGCTATTCCAAAAAGACTGGAACACAAGGCAGCCGAAGACGTAGCATATGTCGACGCATCGTGCAGAAGACATGGAGCGGCAGTCTCGGAGGTAGTAGATGAGAATTACGTACCAAAATTACGGCCTTGACACGCACTCGTGACACGAGCACAGCTGAAGAGGTTGCAATAGCACTCGCTTGCGTTGGCACGCCGGCAAAAGTAATCAGCAACAGCAATACGGCTGTCTGCAATTTCGAAAAAGGAAGGGTTTCGGAGGACACCAAAAGGATCCTCCTGGCTAACCTCATTTATCGAACAATCTCTATCATATGGAGACCTCCACATGAATCTGTCCCTGGCAATGAAGCTGCACACATGTTAGCCCGAGATCTCTACCACCGGGCCGCAATGGAGCAGCACGACTGCAGGGGCATAAAAGATTGCGCCATAAAATACAATGAAATCACTGAAATCTACAAATTAAGTAAAAAAGCTACCCACCAGGATCGGACTCTTTCTAAAAACGAGGTGATAATTTGGAGGCGGTTACAAAAAACTACACCTGCCTGATCGGAATCTTCCTGATAAAGACTGGGGAGGAAGAAGATTCAAAATGCAAAAATTGCGGCCAAA